>BQNB010150329.1:0-15049 GCA_026074375.1 Tanacetum coccineum
ATGATCGTTCTTATAAGTCAAGCCAGACCCGAAAAATCACAAGGTAAGATAGTTATCTAAAGTTCCGAAAATTACCGGATGCTACACTCTATGTTGCTTTCCCTTTTGACAAGCAACACAGGTTTGATTATTTTCAAAAAGTTTTGAAGGTAAACCTCTTACAAGATTTCCCTTAACCAGTTTATTCATAGTTTTGAAATTTATGTGTCTAAGTCTCCTATGCTAAAGTTTAGATTCATCAGATGTGGCTTTTGCAAAGAGACAAGTTAGACCTCCTTTATGAACAACATCCTTTAAATCAACATTATACATATTGTTCTTTCTAGAAACTTTAAGTAAAACATGACTTTCATCAGTTAACTTAAAGTTTGGAGATAAAACAATACATTCAGTGTCATTGAAGAGAACACTATTCTTTTTGTCACACATATGTGAGACACTAAAGAGGTTAAACTGTAACTCTCTTACAAAATACACATTCTTAAAATCTAAATTACCAGTTTTGATTGTACCTCTGCCTGTGATTTTTCACTCCTTTGGGGTTACCTCCAAAGGCAACATATCCTCCATTAATTTCTTCAAATTCAGTAAGATAGGACATGTTCCATGTCATGTGCCTTGAGCATCTACTATCAATCACTCCTTTATCCTGCAAATCTTGTTATGGATTGCCCTGCACATTAGATAAGAAAATCAGCTTCTTTTGGGGACCCAAGCCATCATTGACTTGGATCTGCCTTGTGCATCAACATAATCAAACTTTTTAAGAGTGATTAATGCACTTTTGTGCTTAGAAACATGGTCTATAACTTTAATCTTTGGTTTCTAAACCCAAAAAGCTGGGGCCTTAACATCATTAACATGATTTCCCTTAACAACATTAACTACCGCTTTTGGCCTAGCATTATTAACTACTGCTTTTGGCCGAACAATATTAACATTTTTACCCTTAACAGTATTAACCTTCTGATTAAAATTACTGTTTTTAATTGTTGTTTTGTTGTTAATGGGCCTTCTAACAGTTGAACGTTCTTTATTAAAAACATTTGTCATTGATCTTGCACTATTCGTTGTTGTTTTGGGTTGAGCAGTATTAACTGGTCTAGCAGTAGTAAGTGATACTAGGCCTGACTTCATTAATACTGCTTTTGGAACCATGTTCCTTTTAGGACTGGGATGAGTCTTTCTAGAAAAGTTCTGGTGATTCACCCTTTGAGTATAGTTCCACATTGGTTTTACCATCTTTTTATTATTAATCTGTCTCTGATGGTTATCACAATCATACTGAAGGTGATCAAAACTTCCACATACATAGCAGGCTTTGTTAATCATCTCAAAATTACTTCCTAATCTTTGAGACATCATATTATTCCAATTTCTTTGATTACCTCTAGGAGTATGAGTGTTTTGCCTATTTTTATTAACATGATTAACAGTTTTCCTAGGAGATTTTACTTGCTCTTTAGATTTAACAAACTATATTTTAGCAAAACTAGACTTAACTGTTTTCTTTTGAATCTTAGCCTGAGGCACATCTTCTTCCTCACTATCAGACACCCAATCTTCAATAATTTTAGCACCATTACTCTTCCTAACTGCTTTAGGCTTTGCTTCACTAGCCTTAGCTACACTAGTCTTAACTACAGGCTTCTTAACTGTAGGCTCACTAACTATAGGCTCACTCATAAACTCTTCTAGACCAGAGAATGACAAATCAGGTTTTGGAGGCATAAAGTTTCTTGTATAGGGAGGTGGAACTGTATTATACCCTAAACCTGTTTTGCATTTATCAACTATCTGACTATCTAGTAGTTTGTTTAAGTTTTTAGATGAATTCTCAAATTTGTCTACTGTTAGCTGAATTTCATCTTTTTGTTTTTAAGCCAATTCCAACTTTCTCCTAAGCTCTATAATGGCTACTTCTCTTAAATAAATCTCACGTTTTAAGACCTTGATATCTTCCTCATAAACAGACTCATTTTTCTTATAAACTAGAAGTCTTGCTTCTACAGACTCTAAACCTGTTTCATAAGCAATAGTATTTAACTTAGATGTCCTTAAGTCTTTTAACAGTTGTTCATTTTGCTATTTAAGAATTTAACATTTTCCAAACAAGATGATGAACAGTTTGAATCAGTAGATACCTCAGAGTTAGAACTTGTGAAAGAGTAAGCCATGAGTGCAAAGTTAATGGGACCTTCTTCTGCTTGATCACTCCAATCATAATCACCAAGACCATCACATGAGATCAAGGCATTAGAAGTAGTTGTCTCCACCGGCACACTTTTTCTTGTGCTTTCCCTGTTCCTGTTTTCTTGGTTCCTTAGAGCCCTGCACTCCCTTGTAAAGTGTCTCCTTTTGTGGCAGTTGTAACACTCCACCTTGGACTTATCAAACCTAATGGTCTCAATACCATTTACAGAAAACTTCTCTTCAGTGTTCTTCAATAATCTCCTTTCCCTCATTGTTAGCATAACTATCTGCCACCTTAAATCCATATCTTCTAAATCATCAGGATGAATTTGTTGCAAGTCCTCATTGTCAAGTTTTAGACTGTTTGGTTGACTTGCAAAGAAAGAACAGATGACAACATCACTCAAGTTGTCAATTGTTGTTAAGTTAACAGTAGTAGCTTGAGTGCTAGCAGTTGTTGCACCATGAGCAGTATTAACTGCTCCATTTGTACTACTGATGTTGTTTGAGGACACAAAGGCTACGTTTTGAGTGTTTGATGTTCATTTGACCTTTGGTTCATAGATCTTCGGGTTGTTGTAAAGATCATCCAAGCTTAATATATCTATCTCAGGCTTGTTCCTCCACACAATAGTATGTGTGTTCCATTCTGGTGACAGACTTTTTAAGAACTTCTAATTCACATCTTCTTGTGAGATAGTTTCACCATGAATCTCCAACTGACTGATAAGCTTTTGAAGCCTACCAAAGGTTTGATTTGACACCTCTGAGCTAGATGCAGTAAAATCTTCATACTGCTGCTTTAGAAGATTCATATGTGTCTTTTTGGTTGCAGCATTCCCTCTAAACCTCTTCTCAATAGCCTGCAGCAATGACTTGGCATCTTTGATGGAGTTAAACTTCAATTGATGTTCATTAGGGATTCCCATCAATAAAGTGCTTATTGCCTTCAACTCTAACCTTCTTTGTGTCTTTTCTTTAGCAGTTGTAGGAGGTATTGCTTTCTCAACACCTTCCGTAAGTGTTGTTTTTGGTGTAGTGTTTTCATTCTCTATGACTTCCCATAGAGCATAGTCAACCATCTGGATGTACTATTCCATCCTCATCCTCCAAAGCTCATACTCACCTGGTTTGAGCATATGCACTTTGATGCAGCCACCATATGTATTGAGTCTTGATCAATGTCTTCTTAGCAAAGTTTCTCAATGCAACAAGCTCTGATACCACTTAGTGATCCCACTTCAATGGATCTTGAATTCCTTAGCTTGTGTAAGGTTTAGTTATGCAAGATAAATCCTACACAACTATGATAGAAACTTTGTTTGATAATACTAAAGATTATGCATAATCTAATCTTTAATATAAGAAGAATTCTTCAATGAAACAGTAATACTAATGAACACACAGATTAACAAACAAAAGCTTTAATATATTAATATGAATACTCTAACTAGTATTAGGGTTACAAAACCTTGAAGCTATAATGATATCAAAACAAAAGATTTCTAGATATTGATATCTAACTCTATACCCTATAACCTCCTTTTATACCCTAAGGAGTCCTAACCGGCTTACAATATTTTCCTAAGTTATCATGATCTTCTAAACAAATAAATTATACGTATCTTTTACAAAAATATCTCATACATATCACATAAGCAATCTTTATCTTTTCACTGAGCAGTCTTTATCCATCCATTGACAGTAGAAACTCTTTCAGCAGTCTTATTATTTAAGCTGTTGTAACTTTGTACCAGCAGCATTAACTCTGAACACCAGCAGTAGTAACTTATACACCAGCAGCATTAACTGTGTACAAGCAGTAGTAACTACTTAGAATATTTTCTTCAATCTTCACCAATAGTACTAACTTTACTCTAGCAGTACTAACTTTACTCTAGCAGTACTAACATATACTAACAGTACTAAGTTATACTAGCAGTAGTAACTAGCAGTAGTAATATACACTAGCAGTAGTAACTAGCAGTCTTAACTACTTAGCATATTTTTTATTAAGATTACTGAGCACTATTTTATGCTTAGCAGTACTAACTTTAACCTTAGCAGCAGTAACTTCAAGAACATCATGAAGTCTTTTAATCCCAACAACAATAGTCTGTGAGAAGACGTCGATACTCTCTTTACAAATTTCTCTTGATCAACCCGATCTAAATCTCCTTATCTATTCTGTAGGCTAATGTTGATGACCACTGATGGAGACAAACCGATGAAACAAACCCGAGAATGAAGCACAATCCCAAACTCGTGACTTAGTCTTATACTATCAGTGTGACAATGAACGGTGCAGAGACAAATCTCTAAGTACCATATACCCGCTCTAAATTATACAAAAAATACAACATCTCTTGAAATATCCTCAACTACGTGAGACACTAAGTACTACAATGTAACTCCTTAAAGTGATAGCTATAACCAGTGAGTACTACAATGTAACTCCTTACATTAGGTATAACTAGATAAATCAAGTCTTCATCACAAACCGTATGTGCCCGAAAAAGTCATCTTCATCGAAGACGAAATAAGTACACTCCCCGTGAAATCTTACTTCAATCCCAAATAAGTAACATCATACAAAAACCATGTAGCCATAAAATCAATAGTAGCCATTTAGAGTGAAGGTAAATCATGATAAGGATCGTTTTTAGTGTAATGTATTGTGTTTGTTGTTTTTGTAAAAATGATTAAATCGCCTCCTAATAGAATGGATTAAATCTCCTCCTGAAGAAATGGATTAAATTGCCTCCTAAGGAAATGGATTAAATCGCCTCCAGAAGAAATGGATTAAATCTCCTCCTAAAGAAGGATTAAATCGCCTCCAAAAATGGATTAATTCGCCTCCAAAAATAGATTAATTCACCTTCAGAATAGATTAATTCGCCTCCTTCAGAATGGATTAATTCACCTCCTGTTCGAAACCCACTTTTTCAAAACACAAAAAGACACACTTTTTGACGTTTTTGCTCGATTTTTCTTGTACAACTTCCTTATCGGAGCCTAGTAGAACCTTAAAAACATAAACTTTAACGATTTTGACACGAAAAATTTGAAATCAAGATTTTGAGTAGACAAAACCTTTTTGAACCAAAAACCTTAAAAAGATGAACCTTTTGATGTTTTTCTTAGAATTTTATTGTACTTCTAACTAAAACTAGGATAGATAGAGGAAAAATGCAAACTTTATGGTATTTGAACACATAAAAAATAAATCTTTTGTGTTGGTTCAAACCAACAAACACGAATACAAAACACCCTCGGTTAGCTCTTGATACCACTTGTAGGACTAGTGATTCACCTATTCGGGGGGTCAGGATTGATCAAACCAAAGATGAAACATTGTAGTTTTTTAGTGAGAGAAAGTAGAGAGAGGGTGAAAGAGAAACTTGTAATGTATTAGATTAGAAGAGAAAAATACAAATGAACTTCCACCAACCCCTCATGAAGAGACATGAGGGGTATTTATAAAGCTATGTATCTCGTTGTTACAATAGTAGTCCCTGCGTAAAGCAGTTGGTCTATAGCTAGTCCAATTCACGTGTAAGATGTCAGCTTCACTAAAATAGTGAGGCTAACACAAATATTGGGTTACCATGATACTAGTGGTTCATTGGTGGTTAGTATGAGTTATTCAAGATCATTTCGGGTTCACATCTTGCTAGTTTGGGTTAAAGATTCATCACCTTTCTTCACTTTTGTAAGTAAGTCACTCTTTTATCTATTCTTTTTCGCCCATTTGCTTTCACAAATCTATAGCATACATATCTTGTCTTTTCAAAACTTCATACACCTAATGTTTGTGCAAAAAATGTTTTCATATATAAGTAACTAAACAAGTCTTAAGGTTGGTACAACTGTATTTAAGGTTTTTGAACTTATTCTTGTTCATTATTATACTTTTAGATAAATCTTTGATTTATTGTGTTATTAAGTTAGTTCTTTGTGTTTTTGTTAACAATCAGTGAGTAGGGATAGGGTTATAGTCTTCGTGTTGTTTTGAGTGTCTTGATCTCAACGGTGGATTGGATATTTTAGGCTAGATATGAGGTTGTGAAGTTTGCGGTAAATATATGGTGATAATTTGGAATAAAATACATTCTGTCCGAATTTTTTATAGGGTATAAAAGATGGTTAAATTTATTTAGAGTAGCATAAAATTTAAAAATAGGATAGTATACTTAAATACGAACGCGTGGATATAAATTTCATTAAAATCCGACTTAAAACGAGTGAGTTATGACCAAATGAAGTTCAGGTAAAAAACTAGTGACTTTTCCAGCAAAACTGTTTTAAACACATTTGTCCAGTTTACGTTGTCGTGTTTTTGAACCCATTCGAGACTCAGTCGGGTAAAATTTATAAGAGAAAATTGTAGAAACAAGATTTTTCCTTAGTTCTTCGCTTTTGACCATTTAGTGAATCCTTATAACGAAGGAGTTACGCCCTTCTAAAGTAGAAATAAAATCTGGAAATTTTATAAACTTTCTGCTTGAAAATGTGAGCGGTTTGAAACTTAAAAAGAGGTTTTTGGGCGTTTTCGAGTCCGAATAAGTTATGAAATCCTTAACAAGTATTATAGTATAACTTATATATTTTCTATGTGCGTCGGAAACTTTCTATTGTTTTATTAAGGAAGCTAATATGATTATTAAGGTTGTGACTTAAAATATTATTGTAAAGAATATAATGGCGAATTAAAAATTAGAAAATAGGAATTTTGGTAGATTACTTAGGTGTTTTAGGGGGAAAATATTAATTAAACGGAAATTTTAGAAATGGATAATTTGACTGTGATTTCTAAAGAATTAATAACTTTGGTTTTTTAGCGTCGATACCATAATAAATAACTATGTAACTTTTCGATATCGCTTTTTTGACTTACATAACTAAACGCAAACATGTTCGGGTGATGAGAACTTTATTAAAACCGCATATGCATCATTTCACTATTTATTTCTTGCTCCTAAAGCGCACTATATTCTATCTAGGTCGCGTTTAGGACAATCGTACTCGTTCTTCACTTGTTGATTTATTTTGATTCACCGGCTTGCTTAGGCGAGTCTTCTTAGCCCTTTTTACTTATGTTTTTCTTGGGGAGAAATAGGATATCAAATGTTATTTTAAAAAATGTTTTAGCGCTACTTCGTTGTTACCGTGTGTTTAAACTATATTTTTACTTGGACAATTTGTGTGTTTATATGGCTATATGTGTGTTATTATGTACTTGATTACGTGAGGTAGTTTAACTTCGGAAAGAGACGCCCATTATATCTAAGTAGGGTACCCAGTATACCTTTTGGAAGATGCACCCAACGTTATTAAGTCGTTATTATGTGAAATGTTATTGTGTGATATTACTAAATGTCATATATGCATATCTTCTCGCTATTGTTCTACTTAACTATATGTACAGCAAATGGGTTTACAACTTAAACCGACAAGATCACTAGCTTTATGTTGACGTTTTCGAGTATTCATTTTCAAGTAATCAAGGTATTGTGTCTAATGAGGAATAGAGCCTTCTTGCATTGCCTAGAGAGACTTAGGATGTAGCCCTCCCAGGTTACTCACCCCTGGTGTTATTGCATTAGTATCTTATGGTAGTCTTGAACTATTTGTTATTTGTACTTGTCCTGAGTTATGGGATTATTATGACTATGTGGCTATGTTGTCGTGGTATTGACTATCCACGATACAAGTCTCCACTTGTGTCGGGAGTCGTCATGACACGTTTATGATAATATTTCATTTAGTAAATTCTCTATTGTCTTATATCAATGTGTTATGACGATCATGTCCATTACATCTTGTGTTTTCGCCTTAGACAGGGTGTGACAGTTTGGTATCAAATATTGGTTATAGAGAACTAGGTTGTTTTGACCTAGACTATAACCTAAGTACCCTCATATAGTACGCATAATAGAAACTATGTGTGCATTTATGTATATGTGTATTGCTTGTAATTTGTTAGTACATACGTGAGATTTCTATTCTATTTGAAACACTCCTAGAATGCGATGACAATAAAGGCATGCCTATGTGATGCAAGTATTATGACGTCTAGCCAGCGTGATAATAAGTTGCATCATATAACATGGATTTATTAGGATCATAGGATGCCTCGAGGAAATTTCTAGAATAGTAAGCGTAGATGAGATAGAATCTTAGCAGACTTTTACAACATTGTTAGTAGGTCATAGTCAGCCCTGTTGCACATCGCGTTCTGAACCGACGAGTCAGGGTACATAGTTAGTTACCCCATGAATGAACCCCTTGCTGTGTCATCTCAATTGTTGTTTTGTCATATGATCAGAAATTAGGGAACGCATCTTGTGATACTCGCAAAAGTACTACTAGAGAGTAATAACCTTATGATTTTGAGTAGATCGTTCGCGTTGACCATTATAACAGAATTTTCTGATGATGAACGTGTTGTACGGAGTTGCAACTGATTATTTAAATCAAAGTACCTTATATAACAATTAATATATAGTGGAAAGGGTTCTTTGAAAACTCTTAAAATATAAGGCATTGGTTAATTTATCGGAGTAGACTGTGTATAGAATGTCTAAACCTTTGTTAAAATCGTCTGTATGGCCCAACCTCAATAACTTGTTTGATATCATTATCTTAACCCACAAATGCAAAGATGTTTTACAAACTCCTTTTATTAATGTCATGGAGCAGGGGGGGACAGCCTTTTACGACTTTCAAATTGTAAAAATACTTATGTTATACTACCTTGAAACTTTTATTCTACTTGAAATATCTTTAGTCAAAAATGTTTTTGTGATGTATGTTGAAAGGTCAAACTTGTTAAAGGATCCTAACCACACCAAAAACAATCATTTTACAAACTTTTGTAGTAATTTATTTTTACATGACTATCATTATTGAAAAATTTAAACTACGTAGCATATTTTACTTAATAGGTATTATGATCAAAATTTCATAAAAGTTAATGTTGTGGATAAATTTTAAAACCAATCCTTCGAGAAGAAACATGCGCGACTCGAAACGAATCATGGTATACCTTTTACTTTGCCAATAACACGTGTTAGAACCCAATATTACCTTTGAAGGAAAGATTTCCTACAAGCTTACATCATATCTTTCCTTTTGTAGCAAGATGATCTAAAGGAACGACTATGTCGTTTAGCACACCCTCATAAATTTGTGGAATACATGCCTTATCTGTTGACCTTACCTCTCAAACAATGGAAGGTTCCTCCATCTCGGTTATATTTGTTGCATACTTCGGTTTAATCAAATTCAGCATCAGGAAGCGTGCCACCATGAATAGTAGAAACGTGTAGAAATTATAAGTCTTGTTGATTACCGTGAGTAGATAACGATTAAACATTATAGTCAGACACTCAAATTAAGTAAAGTCTATTATAGAGTCAATAATATAGATTAGCATTATTTCGTGTCGACCTTGAAGGTCTTCGAGAATGAACCATTCATCGACCTAGCTTGAGGAAGAAACCAATAGAATCGTTCATGGACGCGACACAGGACGAGAGAACTACTCTGTTGCTATCGACTTAATAACTTTCTGTCATGGAAGATTTGACACGATCATAGGAATGTATTGGTTATCAAAAACCTAAGGCTAAAACGATTACCAAACTTCCCTTGTCGAACGGCGGCATGCACAAGATTCATGGAGAGCGACCCGATGAAAATTTGAAACACCTTGCAAGTACGAAAAATGGACGAGAACAAATACGAAGATTTTCGGATGACACAAGAAATTTTGAAGACCTATCAAGACTACCTCCCCACGTTGGCCAGTTGAATCTCACACAAGCTTAATTCTTGGAACTACAACGATTGCGGGATTTCCATACCAGTTGATGCCTTCTGAAACACAAGAGCTCCTCTATTCCAACACTTCAACACTCTTACCATCTCTCTAATACTCTCCATCCCTCTTCATTAAGAACGAGCATTGATTATTGTAAATCAAACAAGTAATGATCCGGTCGACCAATTTAGCGGTGCTAAACACTTCTTTCCTTTCAAACAACTGACATGAATCACAGTAACTGACACCTTAGTGTTCGCTATGAGAAAATACTTAATTCAACTATTTGTACTAATATACCCGTTTTAATTCTTAGTTTCGCTATTATTACAATCTGACACGAATACGTTCATAAAACCGAAGAAATCTTAAATGGGCCAACCCGTACCCATTTAATGGGTTGGGCCAGCCCATTAAGCATTCAAGTATAAGACTTATAAGCCTTAAGTCTTATGAAGGCCCTTAAAACCCAAAACCTTACCCGGCCCAAACAAAAAAGCCCAAACCATCAACCATTAACCCCATTAACCCTATTAACCCATAACACCATACAAGCCTTACATCGTTAGTCCTCAAGGACTAACATTGTTAGTCCAAAAGGACTAATGATGCAAACACTTACCAAAATCAGGGCAAACGCTTATTATCTTTCAATTCACAAAATCCTTTTCCCGCCAACCCCCATTAATACTATTCATCTGTCTCTTTCCCACCTCGTCCCCTGCTCCAACAAACAAACCTATCACTATCCCAACTCAACCCCACCTCACATGATGCCATTCCACCTTGGCAATCCCCTTAAACATCATTCGTTCAAGGTTAAAGACAAGAAATTGAAGGGCTGAGATCACTAGGCTTGGTGAGCAAGAATTTTTGATGGCTATGATGAGATTTCGACTTCTACTCACACAAGAAGCACACCTCAAGGGCTAGGGTTCCTCATTCGGCTATAAATAGAGGCCATTATAGCTCATTTTTTCTTTGTCTTATTTTTACTAATTTGACCAGCTTAATACTGTCATTTACATACTTGTCATTTACTTTTTATGTCATTTAAATTCTTGTCATTTAAATTTTAAAGCATTGTAATCATTTTTCAAGTTAATGAAATTTTAAGTTCTTTTAAATATTGTCATTTACTTTACTTGTCCTTTAAATTCTGTTATTAAGCTCTTAAATAAGCTTTTGGTTCATTCAAAGCTTATATAAAAGCTTATTTACATTTCCGTCTTAAAAATTAAAAAAATCACAAAAAAGAATCCACTCCTCAAAATACCTCAGCTTGAATTTTGGATGATAAGCCAAAAAGGGATGGGCTTATGGACTTACCAGCTTGTTTAAAACAAGCTGGAGCTTTTGTAGACCAGCTCCTAAGAGCTTAATCACCCTTGTTTGTGCAAAGGGACTTGTAAGCTCACTTTTTCATTTTTGCTTATTTACTGTTGCATTGCTTATTACTGCTTACTTCCTGCTTATTATTGCTTATTTATGTTGTTTTATGCTTATTTGTCATTGTTTATTGCTTACATGTCATTTAGTTATGTTTTTGCTTAAAACTGCCATTTATTTGCTCTAAACTGCTTATTTTAGTTTGCTTATTTTAAGTGCTTATCTTTTAGCTTTAATTGCTTATTTATCCTTATTTGACCTTAGTCTTAATCTGTTTTAAGTCTAGTTGCTTTTTTAAGTCTGTTTTTAAGCTTAAATTGGTTTTTAAACTTCTTAAGGAGTGTTTGGGTTAAGAGGCAAAGTGGGTCAAATTGTGTTTAAAAAACTGTTTGGGTCACTAAGCTAACTTATGCAAGCTTCTTTTAAGTCATTCTAATATGTTTTTAAGAGTTTTAAAGTCTTAAAGTGAATTTTGAGGTTTTGTCTATAAGTGGTTTAAATCTG
The DNA here is from genome assembly GCA_026074375.1 of Tanacetum coccineum. NCBI lineage: Eukaryota > Viridiplantae > Streptophyta > Magnoliopsida > Asterales > Asteraceae > Tanacetum > Tanacetum coccineum. The sequence goes on from BQNB010150329.1 coordinate 11,912, forward strand.
TGATGTTAAAAACAATTTAGTTTAGCTTATTTGATAAAGACTTTGAAAACAGATTTAAAATGTTGGTTTTGTGTTGTTTGAGCTGTCTATATGCAGTAGATTAAGAGTTGTTTGATGTGCTTTAGTCTTGTGGTAAAGTTACTCAAAACTGTCTAAGTGCATTGTCCAGTTTTAAAGTTTTTAAATTTCCATTTTTCAATTGCAAATTCAGTTAGGTTAAGGTTAGTTTTAGCTTTTGAAATTTCAAACACAAGTAGTTAGTAGTATAATCTTGATCTGTTTTAGCTTATTTTAGATTAATAACAACTTTTTCTAGCTTAAATTTAAGGCTAGAAACTAGAATTTTGCCTTTTATAAAAACTTGATAAAAACCAAAAACAGCCTGAACTGCCTTTTTCATAAGCCTTTTAAACAGCTTATTTGATTTTCAAAATGTTTTTTGAGTGGTGATTTAGATAGCTTATTGTACAAGCTTCATTGTGCTATAAGCCTCTAAGCCATAAGGATTTGTTTTCTAGCTTAAAAATAAGCTAGAAAGTGCCCCCTTGGCTTTTTGGTTAGTAAGATTTGGCCTAACTGCTTATTAGCTTATTTGAGCTTTTCAGCTTTTAGGATTGCTTATTTTGTGTTTCATCTTGCTTATTAGGTTAGTTTCAAGGTTCTATTAGCTTATTAGGTTTATGTTAGAGCTTATTTGAGCTTTTTAGCATTTCTAGTCTAGAATTTTTAGTTTAAAAGCCTTTAAGTATTTCTGTCATTTTAAGCTCAGTTAGCTCATTTTATTTGCTTATTTTTGTTCATTAGTGCTTATTAGGGTTTAGTATTCATTTGTTTTTAGCTTATTTGTTTTCTTAAATGCTTATTGTGTCTAAAAAAGGCTTAACAGTTTAGTTTTTAGCCATTTAGTGTAAAATGCAATCTTTCATTTTTCTTTTAGCTTATTACTAGCTTATTGTCAAGTTTTATAAAAAGTGTCATTTTTAAAGTTTGTTACTTTTACTTATTTTATAAGTTTTTAAAAACAAAAACAAAAAAAAAATATGTTGGGAGTTGAGGGAAATGAGGGGTGAGCAAGGCTCGAACCCCTGACCTCAACCTCACCTCAACCAACATATTTAACACACCACACACAACCACTAGCGCCCTTGGGTCTTTTCCGTTTTCCTTTACACACATTATTCTTTTAACACCTTTTTGGCCTTTTAAGCCATAAGCCCTTTTCGGCTTATTATCAGCTTATTTCAATAAGCTGTTTCACCCAATTTATTTTTTCTAGGTTTAGCATACTCTTAAGCACTTTTTGTAGTTTTTTTTAGATTTTTTATAAATAGTTTAGTATTTTTAATATTTAATCTAGATAAAAACCGTTTTTAATTCATAATAAACTAAATAAAAGTCAAAAAATTATAATCCTTTTTTTTTAAATTTTCTTTTATCATTTAGGATTGTTAAAAATTAATTTTGCTTTCGTAGGGTTCAATTTGTAATTTTTTTTAAAGAACGGGATTTGGTCCCGTTATCGTTTTTAGGTTTAAATCTTTAATTGCTCTCGTTTTTAGTTTTCCTTTACTTGTTTTTGCTTATTATTAGTAGAAATAGAATCCAAACCAATCATTGACCATTCAAACGCGTTATCACGAACGTAATCTTGATTCTCCATTCATGCTTCGTCGGGAAACGATCCGGGAAGGTTTTTTAGGGATTTTACTTTGGATAAAAGTAAATATCCTTTTTAAAAAGCCTCACAGAATTCTTACTCTTCTATAATTGATATTATCTTATTATATATTTATATTATATTATATTTATATATATTAAGTGACGATCAACGTGTAATATTAATAGGATAATGTGCAAGTCTATTAGATTTTGTGTGATGAATTACATGCGATTAGGTTTTATCTGCAACATTACTTGCCTATCTCTTAATTTATTTTGAGTTTTGGGTGAAAAATGATGTTCTGGTCGTTTTTGTTGAAAACTGCGATCCACGGATCCACCATATGGTAGATCCGTACGATGTTTTGGTAGATCCGTGGACAACTAGTCCAGGGGCCAAAATTTGAATTTTCTTGATTTTTAACTTTATCTTATAACCATGCTATATGATACTATGTGGGATCTTAAACCTTAGGATATAACATGTTCTCTATATAATCCAAGAACCATTATACATTTCATATCACCACTTTCTCCTTATAATCATCACCCTCAAACACCATTTTCTTCACATTCTTCATATACAACCTTGCTAGTTCATAACCATGACTAGTTCATCTAAAACAAATTCATCAAACTTCAAAAGTAAAACCGCAAGAATGAGTGTCAAGTATCCAAACTATGTCAATCTCACATCCTTAAGTGAGGAACAACTAAATGAGAGAACTCCTTCACCACCTCCTAGAAAGCAATCCCTTTCACCACCTTAAGCTCCATCAAAATCCATCTCTAGCAAAAGTACACACTACACCTCTTCATCATCACCAAGTGAGTCTTCGACACCAACTCACGTTGCACCACCACCTAAACTTCGTTTTGTCATTCCGATAAAACTAGAACCTTGATATCAACATATATAATTAAAATCAAAATATCAAATAATAAGAGAGAGTAAGTATTCTGTAAGATTTTTAAAAGATTACTTTTGACCAAAGTAAAATCAAAAACCTTCCCAAGTCGTATCCTGACGAGGCGTAAATTGAGAATCGTGATTAAGTTCGTGATCGCATGATTGAATGATTTAATGATTTTTTTTATTCTATTTCTACAATTAAAATGCAATAACAAATAAAGGCAAGCTAAAAACGAAAACAATTAAAGATTTAAACTAAAAACGATAACGAGAATCAAAACCCGAGCTTTAAAAACCTAAATTATCAAAATTTAACCCAACGAATACAACTTTAATTTTTAACAGTCCTAAATGATTAAAAATAATTTTAGAAAAAAGAATTAATTTTTTTTTTACTTTTATTTAATTTACTATGAATTAAAAACAGTTTTAATCTAAAAAATTAATTAAAAATACTAAACAAATTTTCAAAATTTTGAAAAAATTACAGAAATTACTTTAAGCTATTCTAATCATGAGAAAAATAAAATAGATCCATCAGCTTATTGGAATAAGCTGTAAATAAG
>BQNB010150331.1:0-16051 GCA_026074375.1 Tanacetum coccineum
GTATTAGGGTTACAAAGACCTTAAAGCTAAGAATTATACGAATAAGATTGATTTTTTGGTTTTGGTATTGGTATGTATATAAATATTTATGCCCTAGGACCTCCTTTTATACACCAAGGAGTCCTACTCGGCTTACAATACTTTCTTAAGTATATAAAATCTTTTCTATAAATAACTAATACATATCAAGTAAGCAGTACTAACAAACAGTACTAACTTACACTAGCAGTACTAACTTAACACTAGTAGTACTAACCACTTAGAATATTTTCTTGAGCAGTAGTAACTCTTCAGCATCATTAACTTTTGTACCAGCAGTAGTAACTACTTAGTATATTTTCTTTAAAGTTCATGAACAGCACTAACTTCATCAGAGCAGTATTAACATAAACATGAGCAGTAGTAATTCTAACAGCATCAAGAAGACTTTTAATCCCAACAATCCTCCCCTAAACTTGATATTCTTCTTCAAAGTCATCAAGTTTCTTCATTTAAAGCTTCATCAACACTAGGAGGATGCTTACAAACACTTCTTTACTTCTTAAGTTGTTTTATGATCAATTTACACAGCTGATAAGCCATTTCACTTTCATAATCAATTTGAAGCTTCTTTTCTAACATCATTGAAAGTGTAGGTGGTGTAAGGGGATACTTCTTCTCTACCAACATGTAAATCTGTATAGACTGCATCCTCAAGAAATGTACTCCACAGGAGTCATACAACTTCCATTCCAACACTTTGTATCTGTTTTGCAGCTTCCATACTTCATCTTCTACATGTGGTTCAAAAATTATTTTCATATCATTCCATAACAGATAATCCATGCTTTCCACTGGTCTTGTTGATCCATATCTAGCTTTTACCAACTTGTACAAGTCTTCCAAATCTTCCCTGTCAAAACTTTTAAGCATTTGACTAAAGATCATGTACATTTGAGACTTTCCATCAGCTCTTATTATTTGATAATAGCTTTTCTTTCCTTCTTTGTGGATTTTCCAGTCAACAATAATTGGAGACTTAACAGCCAAAGGAATAGCATTAATTGTTACCTCTTCTTCATCTGGAATGATTTCCAAACACTATTTAAGCTCTGTTGTTTCTTAGTCATCATCCACCTTTTGCTTCTTTGTACTCTCTTGTATCAGCTCTTCTCCTACTCTTTTTTTTCCTTTCACCAACTCTGTTCTAAAGTCTTTAAATGTATTTACCCTTTTGAATGCTTTGTCAAACATCTCCTGAATAGAATTAAACCCTTTTGACTTCAGATCTTTGAGCTTGTATCCTTCCATGTTCTTTAGGTAAGTACATATTATTTGTCTTTGTTGAGCTTTTGTTGGTGGTTTGTTTCTTTTCTCTTCTGCTCTCTTAGCTGCAAAATGCTTTCTTCTTTTCTCTAGGAGTTGTTGAAATAATGTAGCCTTTTCTGCATCAGACAACGCTTCCTGTTCTTGTGCTTGCAATCTTTTAGCCAATTGATGATCAACATCAATCTTTGCTTGAATATCATCCTATGTTTCAATCAAGGCAATATTGGCTTCTTATTCTTTTTCAGCTTTCTCTCTTGCAAGTCTTTCTTCCTCATCAAATTCAGCTTGTAATCTTTTAGCAGTTTCTTTATCAAGCCTGATTAGATCTTTTTTTTTCATAGTCTTCACAGGTTCTTCTACCATTATTCCTTTACCATTGTCCTGTGATTGTTGTGAAAATAGTTGTGAAGATTTTGTTGTTGTAGACTCACCCCGCTCTTGTACAACAGCACCTTTCACCTTGGGTTTTGAAGTTTTTAATGCTTCAAGTGCTTGAGCCAAAGTAAGTTCTTCAGTAGTTATTATAACAGTTGTTGCAGTAGTACTAACTTAAGCAGCATGAACTACTTCTTCAACAATATTTTCATTTAACCCTGCAACAAACACCTCTTCACCATTTAAAGCATTCACATCAAACATCTCATTATCAGCATCATCTTGAACATTAACCAGGGTAATATCTTCATCTGCATCAATAGCATTAATCCTCCTTTGTTTGGATGCATCCTTACCTAAACTTTCTTCATCTCCAGAGGATTTTACCCTAGCACTCAAACCAACTTTGTATAATCTCTTCAGCTTATGAGTTCTTGACTATTTCTCTTTTCTAGCTTCTTGACCCTCCTTTTCAAACTATCAATCTCATTATCTTGAGCGGTCTTTGTCTTCTCCAAATCAAGAACCTTCTTTTGTAAATTGGTACATAATTCCATCAATTCATTAAGTTTAAGTCTATCCTCATCACTTCGAAGTGTGTTACCTCTTGCGAGCAGTGAATCATTAGAATGTTTAGATACACTCTCAAACCTAGTTCGAGCAATAGTATCCCCCATGGTTTCTTGGCACCTGGGACCACCACCTGAAGTAGTTCCTAGGGAACTATATTCATTAGGTGTTGCCTTGGATCAGGTCTTAGTTATGTTACCACTCTCCTGCTCTGCTTCTAAGCTAGAAGCAGTAGTGGCAGCCCTCACCAAACTGTCACCCAACTCCTTATGGACAGCCTCATCTGCAACATTTTCATTAAGATCACTAGGTTGTGGTACCTGAGTATCCTTTCTTTAGGCTTCTATGTTTCTCGTGTCTTTTGAGGTTGAGTTTTGATGATTGAATATGTGGGTGTGTGATGAGGAAACAGTTAGATTTCTGTACCTTTCACCCAATTCTGATTGGTTTTGTAACACCATTGTTTGAAATAAAGGTGTTACTCTTCCAGAAAAACCTTTGCCTACCCTTCTCATATTTCCAAATATCTTCTTAGTGTAAGAGGGTGCAATATAAATTCTCTTATGAGTTGGCAGTCTATCAAGTTGTTGTTCCAAAAACACTTGTACAAACCTTGGATACATCAAAAATTTGCAACAAATATCCAAGTTTCTAATCATAAAACTTTCAAAAATTATTTTGAAAAGTTAAACTCCTGATTTGTATCCAAACATAGAAAATTGTAGTATGGCATAGTACTACTAAACCATTCCATGCATAGTCCTTTGAACTTAGACCATTGTAGAAAATATGAATCCAAAAATCCATTGTGGGAAAAAGAATTGGCTTATAGAAAGTTAGCTTTTGGTGAATTTTCCTCATACCCATCAGTGTAAGTTGTTCAATATGGTAAGAATTTGTAGACAATCAAACACCTTCTGCATCTTCTAGTTAAAAAAAGAAAAAAAAAAATAAAGAAAAAGAAGATCTCTTCTAACAGTTTGATTCAGTGATGAGTATCTTCTTGCCATCTACTAGTGGCATGCCAACTGTCTTCCCCATATGATAGTTTATGTAATGCTTGACAGTAGACCAGACATGTCGATACAAGAAATATAATATGTGGATTATAGTTAGTGCATACTTTATAGGGCGAGACGTGCATCAAAAAATACACATTTTGTTCAAACCCATCACACGTCTTCGGGTTAGAACAAAAAGCGAACCAATTTCATGAGTATCCGCAAACTTTAGATTCGCAATGGTATTATAAAATTGAGTTAGGGTTTTAGTTAGAGAGTATTTGAAAGAGTAATATTGATTAAAGGATCATTGAAACCTTAATCCAAAGTATTTATGAAAAATAAACCCTCAACAACTTAACTTATCACGTCCAGCAGTAGTAAGTAATGCCGTAGCGGCATTAACTTTGAGTCACCTGCATAAACTAACCTCCAATTCCATTCTTAACAGCTTTTACATCATCAATTTAACACTTTTCTTTGCTTTTCCTGCAAAATGTTAGTCCAAAAACCAAGAAAACACAAGCCATAGCAATTTTCACAATTATCAAAGTATTAATTATACCTAGCAGTATTAAGTATAACTAACAGTTGTAACTCAACAGTATTAAGTATAACCAGCAGTATTTATTATACTTAACAGCAGAAACTTTTAATGACATGAATAATAGTACTAATTCATACAAAACTTTATAAAAAAACATAAAGAGATAAAAGACTTTAAAGATTCACCATTCCAATACTAACAATCAAATATTGAAATCTACTTACATCAAAAGCTTTTGTAAGCAAATCTGCAACATTCTTGTCAGTATGAATTTTGACCATTTGAATCAATTTCTTTTCATTGCAATCTCTAATAAAATGATGTCTAATCTCTATATGATTTGTTTTTGAATGAAAAATAGGATTTTTGATTATGCAAATAGTATTGTTATTGTCAATAAAGATCTTGGTATGCATAAAATTGTACCCATAATCAAGTAGTTGATTCTGAATCCAAAGCACTTATCCACAGCAACTTAAAGCAGCCACATACTCAGCTTCTGTTGTGGAATTTGCAACCACTGTCTGTTTCTTGCACTGCCATGATATTAATCTACATCCAAGGAATTGACAACCTCCTGTTGTAGACTTCCTATCCAAGCTTGCTCCAAGCATAATCACAACAGTGTATCAAACCAAATCAAAAGGAGGGATATTTTAGATACCAAAGGCCCAATTTTGGTTGACTTTTAAGTACCTAAAAATCCTTTTCACGACATGAAGATGTGAAACTTTTGGATTGACTTGGTATCTAGCACAGGCACACACTACAAACATGATGTTAGGTCTTGAAAATGTAAGATACATCAATGAACCAATCATTGACCTATACATATAAGCTCCACTTCTTCACCCCATCTTCATCCTGAGCATTAGGCTTTTGGAGTTTCTTTTCCATTAGATGGTGCTTGCAGTCTTCCACTTGACTTTGTAAACCCAAATTTCTTTAAAATTTCAACAACATATTTATCTTGACTAATAAATATGCATCCATTCTTCTGCTTCACTTGTAAACCCCCAAGAAGAATGTTAAGTTCCTCCCCATATAACTTATCTAAAATTTCTCATGCATCAATTTCTCAAATGCAAAGCATAGCTCCTTCTTTGTTGAACCAAAGATGATATCATCCACATAAACTTGGACCAGCAAAATATCACCTTTGTGCCTTTTGATGAATAAGGTCTGTCATTTTCCCCTCTTGAAACCATTTTTTTGACAGATATAATGACAAGGGTTTCATACCAACTCTAGAGCTTGATGAAGACCATACAATTCCTTGTCAAACTTGTTAACTCATCAGGAAAGTTTGATCTTCAAACCGGTGGTTGACTACAATAGAAACTCTTTCTACAATCTTGCCATAGAGAAAAAAAAACACTTTTTTACATCCATTTTGATACACCACAAAATCTTAAAATGAAGCATAAGCTAAAAATAGCCTAATTTGCTTCAATTCCTTGCAACAGGCAAAGACTTCATCATAGTCAATTCCCATTCTTCTTATGTGTATACCCTTAAGCACCCAATATCTTGCTTTATTTCTTATCACAATTCCTCTTTTATCTTTTTTTATTCCTAAAACCCATTTAGAGTAGGCCTATAGGCCCTTTTTCCATTTGGTAAATCCACTAAAGTCCAAACTTCTTGTAACTTGAATTGTAGAAGCTCTTCCTGCATAGCCTCTATCCAGCTTGGATCTTTCAATGCATGAATTACCTTTTTGGGTTCTTCCTATGATAAAAAGCAAGCAAACAAGCAGTTTTGAAGGTCTTTATGGTTTGTTCTTTGTTGAATAGTACTAACAAACCCATGTTCCTCTAAATTCTTTGACATCTTTCTTGTTTGTGTAGCTAATTACAAATCTCTAATGACTTGATCAAGAGGATGATCTTTATAAATTCTTGTAGTTGGAATAGGACTGACTTGGATGGTTGTATCCAAATTGTTCATGTAAGCCTCTGCACCATCATCTTTATCATTACTTGAGAAGTCAAATATGTTATAATCTTCCAAAGCAGGCATATTTGTATCAAATGGAATTCAAAATGACTTGTTTTTCCACCAACATTATTAACCTCATTTGTGCCAGCTACATTAACAGTGTAGTGCTGTTAACATTATCTTCCTTTCTCTTGATTTACATTCACTATCTTTTCCCTTGGATCTATAAAACGTCTTCCATCATCACTTGAATGTTTAGATCCCATCATATGAGAAGCACTTTAGATCTTAGTAATAATGGCGAATCAGCAGTCATAATGGTAGCAAAATTGTAATATTTGACAGGTTCTAGTCTCCTTTGCCATTTCAGCTTGACCGATTATCACTTGCTTTTAACCTGCAAAACCATAGAATGTTACCGTGGCAACAATTGGATCCATAATTCAATATTCTTGTTATTGCATCAATATCAAAAAGTCCGATCATGGTCCACTACCTACAAAATTAGGTGTACTCACACTAAACTAAAATGCAAGTTTTCTCAACTATCCTTGGTTCTACTATTGAATACTCTAAAAACTTTACGATTCAAAGAGTATCCAACAAAGAAACCATCATCACGACCTTACCATCAAATTGAGCCCTAATGATCTATGGTATTTGAGAATGATAACAGACACCTAAATGGTCCTCATAATAAAACTTAAATTGGTAATTCCTATCCCTAAAAATTCCTATGGGGTCTTTCTTGTTTTTTATGGGATGAGGGCTTAACTACTAACACTCTATTTTGCACATATCAAGTATATTAACTATAACTGCTTCTTTCCTTCTCTAGCCCAAAAAGTATTGGCAACTTATAATCAGCTAGCATAGGTCCCTAGCAGCCCATTTAGTGTCCTTTCCTCGCTCACAACTTCATTTTGTTGAGCAGTTTAGCTACAAACATTAAATTGTCTAAAATACCCTTCATCTTACTAAAACTGATTCATTTCTCTGTTTTGAATTCAGTTCTATATCATATCAATCCACTTTAACCTTGTGATCTACAGATTTTCTATTTTAGTTATAAAGACTTAAGAAGTGCGCCACTTAGTCAGTCCTAGTAGCTAGAAAGAAAACCCATGTAAACCTACAATAGTCATCTGTGACAACTAAGGCAATACATTTACTCATAAGGCTTTTTACAAATGTTTGACCAAATAAGTCCATATGTAACAAATGTAAAGGAAGACTGATTGAGTTCTATGTTTTAGACTTACAAGAGGCTCTCTGTTGCTTTCCCTTTTGACAAGCAACACAGGTTTGATCATTTTTAAAAGTTGTAAGGTAAACCTCTTACAACGATTTCCTTTAACCATTTATTCATGTTTTAAAATTCAAGTGACACTAGCCATCTATGTCAAAGTTTTAGATTTCATCCAATTGGCCATTTGCAAAAAGGGCAAGTTTAACCATCCATTAGGAACTATGTTTCTTTAAATCAACACTATACAATATTGTTCTTGTCTAGGAATCTAAAGTATAACTTGACTTTCAAATCAATTCACTTAAAGTTAGGAGATAAAACAAATACATACAGTTTCAATTAAAAAGAACCCAATTATTTTAACACACATTATGAGACACCAAAGTGATTAAACTATAACTCCTTACAAAATACAACAATTTTTAAAAAATCTAGATTACCCAGTTTTAATTGGTACATTTTCCTGTATTTTCTCCTTAGGGTTACCATCCAAAAGCAACATAATCCACCTCAATATCTCTTTATATAGTATTGTAAGATAGACATGTTCCCTGTGCTGTGTCTTGAGCATCCACAATCAATCACTCCTTGATCCCTGATAAATCCATTAGTGGATTAACCCTGCAACTTAGACAGGAAAACCAGTTTCTTTTGGGACCTAAGCCAGCACATGACGTGGTTCCTCTTGTGCATCACAATATAATCAAACTTTTTTAGGGTGATTGATGCACTGTTGTGTTTAGAACCATGGTCACAAACTTTATGCCTTTGTTTCCAAACCTAACAACTGATCCTAAACAAACTTTATAATTATTTCCTCCCTTAACAACATAACCCACTAGCTTTTGGCCTAGCAGTATTAATTTTTTTACCCCTAATAGTATTAACCCTTTGATTAATATTACTAGATTTTTAAAAATGCCGTGTTTCATATGAATGGGCCTCTAACATTTTGAATGTTGCTGATTTATAGAGAAAGAATATGACATTGGTCTAGCAACAATAAGTTGTTTTTGAGTGAGCAACCATTAAACTAGGTGCTAACCAGTAATGAAACTGTTACTAAAACCTTGACTCATTAGTACTGCTCTTGGAACTAAGTTCTTTTTAGCACATGGGTGAGTCTTTTTAGCAAAGCTTTGATGATTCACCCTTTGAGCATTGTTCCAAACAGGTTTTACCATCCTTTGATTTTGATGGTAATTTCAATCAACTTGCAAATGATCAAAGCTTCCACACACATAACATGCCTTATTAAACATCTCAAAATTGCTTCCTAGTTTTTGAGACATCATATTGTCCAATTTATTTGATTGCCTCCTGGACTGTGAGTGTTTTGCCTATGTTTCTCGACTTGTTTAACAGTTTTCCTAGCAGTTTTTTCTTTTTGTTTAGATTTGACAAACTCTTTCTTAACAATACTAGGCCTAATTGTTTTCTTTTCAATTTTAGGCTGAGACACATCCTCTTCCTCATCATCTGACACCTGTTCTTCAATAATTAGGCACACATTCTTCCTAACAACCTTAGGCTCTCTTCCCCTAACATGAGTCTTTATAGTTCTCAACTACAGGCTCATTAACAAACTCATCTAAACCAGTAAAAGACAAGTCAGGTGTTAGAGGCATGAATTTTCATGTGTAGGGAGGTGGAACTGCATTATAATTTTCACAGTCTAAACCTTTCTTGCAATTGTCAACTATCTGACACTCTATGAGCTTGTTTAAACTTTTAGATGCATGTTTAAATTTATCTACATTAAGTTCAATGCCATCTTTTTCTTTTTGAACTATTTCAAGCTTCTTCTTAAGCTCTCTAATAGCTATTTCTCCTAAATGAATTTCATTTTTAATCCCTTTATATCTTATAAATAAATAGACTCATTTGCTTTATAAACTTCAAGTTTTTTTCCACAGACTCTAAACCTGTCTTATAACCTAAAACCATTAACTCAAATTTCTTTAAATATTTTAATAGTTGATCATTTTGAGATTTAAGAGATTCAATAGTTTTCAAACAAGATTTTGAACAAATAGAATCAATGGATACCTCTGAGTCAGAATTTGAAGATAAGAAAGCCATGAGTGCATAATTAGGCACTTCCTCTGCCTAATCACTCCAGTCATATCCACCAAGACCATCACATGACACCAAAGCTGTGGAAGTAGATATTTCCACAGTCACACTCCTTCTTGAGCTTTCCTTGTTTCTGTTGTCTTGATTTCTTGGAGCTCTGCACTCCCCAGCAAAATGTCCCCTTTTGTGGTAGTTGTAGCACTTCACTTTGGACTTATCAAAACCAATAGTCTCATTACCATTAACAGTAAGCTTCCTTCCAGTATTCTTCAAAAACCTTCTTGGCCTCATAGTTAACATGGCCATTTGCCATCTCAAATCCATCTCTTCCATGTCATCTGGATGGATTTGTTGCAAGTCCTCATGTACAAGTTGAGGAATATTTGGTTGACTAGCAAAGAATGCACAAATAACAACATCACTCAAGTTATCAATATTTATAAAGTTAGCAGCATTAACTTAAGTGCTAGCAGTAGAAACACTCCATAAGCATTATTAACTGCATCATTAGGCTGCTAGTGTTGTTATTTGAAAATGAACACAAAAGCCCATGGTGTCTGTGTGCTGAACTTGAGCTAGACATCCCATTAACTTCTGGTTCATACACCTTGAGGTTGTTGTAGAGATCATCCATGCTCATTGTATCTAAATCAGCTTTATTCCTCCACACAACAACATGTGTGTTCCACTCAGGTGACAAACTTCTTAATCTTTTGATTAACATCTTCTTGTGAAAGCTTTTCATCCAAAAGCTCCAACTGACTCACAAGCTTTTGAAGCATATCAAAAGTTTGATCAAGCATCTCTGTGCTTGGAGCAGTGAAGTTTTCATATTGCTGCTTTAAGAGATTCATTTGAGTCTTTTTAGTAGCTACATTCCCACCAAATCTATTTTCTATAGCTTCCAGCAACTTCTTAGCATCCTTTATAGAGTTAAACTTTAACTGATGTTCATTGGGAATGCCCATCATTAAAGTACTTCTAGCTTTCACCTCTAATCTTCTCTAAGCCTTTTCTTCAGCAGTTGTAATAGGCATCACTGTCACAACACCTTCTATAGTTGTTGTTTTTGGTAAGGTTGCACCATTCTCTATGACTTCCCATAATGCATAGTCTATCATCTCGATATATTGTTCAATCCTCATCCTCTAGATCTCATACTCACCTAGGTTGAGCAGGGAACTTTGATGCAGCACCAGGTTGTGCAGAATCTTGATCCATACCTTTTAGCAAAAGATCTTGTGTATAAAAACAGGTTCTTCTCTTTCAAAGCTTCTTAACAAGCTCTGATACCACTTATTGATACCACTTCAATAGATTGAATTCCTTATGCTTGTTTAAGGTTTAGTTATATTAGATAAATCTAACACAACTATAGTAAAAGCTTTGTTTGAATGTATTAAAGATTATGTGGAATCTAATCTTTAATATTACAAAGAATTATCAATGAAACAGTAATACAATGAACATACAATTCAACAAATAAGCTCCAATATTATTAATGATAATAATACGAATACACACAATATAGGGTTACAAATACTAAGCAAAGAATTATACAACTAAGATTGATTTTTGGTTTTGGTATGTATAAAACTCTATGCCCTAGGACCTCCTTTTATACACCAAGAAGTCCTACTCGGCTCACAATACATTCCTAAGTACATAAAATCTTTTCTATAAATAACTAATACATATCAAGTAAGCAGTACTAACAAACAGTACTAACTTACACTAGCAGACTAACTTAATACTACCAGTACTAACTACTTAGAATATTTTCTTTTGCAGTAGTAACTCTTTAGCAGCATTAACTTCAAGCAGTCTTTGTACTAGCAGTAGTAACTTTCACTAGCAGCATTAACTTTTGTACCAGCAATAGTAACTACTTAGTATATTTTCTAATAGCATCAAGAAGACTTTTAATCCCAACAATGAATGAAACAAGTGTGTTTGCGAAAAGCTACCTCGAGATCGGAATCACAAAATTAACCCATGGAGAATAAGTTGTGACCTAACCCTTCCATATAATAAACCCGAGAGATTGTAACATTTCCCATTTGATAGTCTCCATAACCCATTATCTTAGCAATATGATCATTCCCAAATCTGACGGTACCTAAAAATTTACTGACAAAGTTGATGAGTTGAGAGCGATTTCTGGTAATATGCTTTGAGTTGCCAGAGTCCAAATACCAAAGAACAATTTGGACAACCTGCAATCGCTAAGAGAAGAAGATAGAACATCAGAAATAGTAGATCCCCAAGATTGTTTAGGTTCCTTAGAGTTAGAAGTTTTTGATTCTACAATCTTAACTTGCACCTGGCCCCTACAGATCTTGTAAGCTTTTTTGGTCCCGCGCTGTAAACTAAATTCTTGAGATTGGTTTAGCTATTTGATTTTGCCTAATGTTTCCTTTAGTAGTCCACTACTTAGTAGAAGTAATCCTAGTAAAAGGCACCTATTCTGACATAAGTGAATGTCCTAATGTGGGCGTGGAGTGTCCGCTAAGTGGTGTAACCTTGTAGGTTTCCAACTATATCCAATTTTACTGAACACCTTACCCGTTGGTTTCTATACTTTTCTCATTTTATTTCTTTTAGATTTATATTTCAAACGTACATTCACATCATTCACATAATCAATAATACACATATCACGATTAGCATTAAACAAACATTTGTTACAGATAGCACAAATAGATTCAAACTTAGTATTTCTCACAGAATGCTTAACAAGTGCATTACTGACAGGTTCAGAACCAGAATTCATCTTATTTAAACTAGATTTAACTTTCCTAGAGTGGTCTTGTACTTTATTCTTTTGATTGCTAACTTTGGTGGATAATGTGATCCATGTTCTTTAATATTGCTTGAAGGGCAAGGCCTTGATCTACTAGCACTAGTAGTAGGTTTTACTCCTGTAGAAGTCAACAAAGGCTTGTTAGAATCTTTGGTTTTAAGAGAATCAATCTGCTTGGGAATATTGCTTGAAAATGTGACAGGTTCAGCAAATTAACTCTTTTGTCCTTGTTCATCGGTGTGACAGCAACTAACTTCTCACTAGGTTTTGGTGAATTAGGGCATGTAGATAGAGACTGTAACACCCTCATTTTTACATATAGCAGCGGAAGCTAATCTAGGGTATTACTTCATGGATACAACAATCATAATCATAGAAAATGACTTAAAAGAGACGTTTTTGGAAAATTTAGTTATCATTCATTATAATCAGAGTTTTTACAAAATGCAGGTCCTACAATCTAAAACATAAAGTGTGAATGATAACAGTTTAGCCATCTTCAAGTCCCAGCCACTCTGTGCCGTAAGTTGCTCAATTACCTAAGATAAACATGCTAAAAAGTCAACACAAAGGTTGAGTGAAATTCATAGGTTTGATAAACAGTTTGAATACAAGTCATAGTGTAATAATTGTATAAACACAATTATTATAGAAAATGGTATTGTTATTATACACCCATTATTAGTAGTGATTGCAACGAATGCAATTATCATAGTAACGGTCTAATTAGCTGCGTTATTGTCTAGTTGGTCTGTTGGTCCTGATTGGTCATGTCTGGTCTTGTTCCTTGTCTAAGCACATCACACTAACACATTATCATCAAAAGTTAATTTAATGACTTGAAGAACTCATAATATCAACATATTAACATCCCAAAGTCAATTTAACGACTTGAAGTCAAATTTAACGACTTGGCTATATGACACTAACACTTATCATCCAAAAGTCAATTTAACGACATTGAAGGTACAAATTTAATAACGACTTTAATTTATTCTATAAATAAAACATAATTCCAAAGTCAATTACACGACCTGAAGTCAAATTAGCGACTTTGTAGGATATAGATAACTTAGTCAGCAATTGTAATGATATGTCAGGATAGCATGTAATTTAGAAAATACTTGTATTCGTAATTTATAGCAGGTATCCCCTTCACAGTTTTATAAAACATGTAAAATAAGTAAAGGCGAGGTTATGAACTTCACTAAGTCTTTGAAAAGTAATCACATTGTTATAAGATAAACGAGTATGTAAAAGAGTTTGTAACCAAGCATGTATCCCCCTCGCGGGTTTATAAAGCATGTAAATAAGTAAAAGCGAGGCTATGAATCTCACCTGATAGGTAGATGCAATAAATTTATGAAAGCGGACGACCTTATCACAATCTTATCGGGGATGTTTGATATAGCAAAATCATAGTAAACAGCCACTCACCAACTTGAGTAAATATGTCAAGACTTGGAAGATTGTACTTTAGAACTTTAATTTTTAAGAGTTATGAGTTTAATTAGAGAGTTTGGAATTATTGTATCACCGTTCGGGCCATCATAATTCAGAAGTCATTTAGTAAACGTTTGAAGAGACTAGGCACTTAAATCGATAATCGTAACAACTCAGTCAGAACGTAATACCAAAGATAAAACCTCTTAATATGAAGCTCCCTAGTAATTGAGATACGATATAATCTTTTAAAGTGTTTTGATATATCTAGAAATTTAAGCACGTCAAAGGCGTAATTAAGATTATGTCTTGTAAGTTTTAAACATGTTTTTATACTTTTTCAAATGTACATTTAGAAACCCTAGAGTTTTATGAAAAGAGGCAAAATATACCCTTGGGGTTTGCACTTTTAAACAGTTTTGGTCTTCAAGTTTAAATAAAAGATCTACCAAGTAAACAATGAACTTTGAAAAGGGACATAATAGACCCTTATAGTTATAGCTATGATAAAATGACATAATTCAGTACCCTTTTCTAGTAATTAAATTCAGTAAGTTTATGATAATAATACCCCTTGCATGATAATATTTCAAAACTAGTCCAAATTGCCAAGCAAGAAAAATTTTTTTATTTTTTTTTTGTTTTTAAACATTTCATAGCATTTGTAAGTTTAATAAGCTAAAATATGAAGAATAACGCAACCAAGTTTAAAATAATGATTCGTTAAAGCAGAAGCAAACGAGTCAAATTAGGGTTTCCAAAGACGTAAACCGTGCGGGTTTTAAGTTCAAATCCTTCATTAATCAATAAAGTGTTATTTTAAACATTATTTAAGCATGCAAGAAAGATAATAATAATATTAACCAGTTATAACATTTATTTTTAAGAAAAACAATAAAATTAGGGTTTTGGTGTACAGTTTTGGATCAAAACGAAAAATGAGCATGAATTGGAGTTTATGAAACTTTTAACAAGATTTTTATTTAGGAATCATATGAACATTATAAGAAGTTGTAAGAGCAGAATTAGAACATCCATAACCTGGGTTTTAGCTTCAACCTGGGTTTAAGCTTCAAGGAGCATAAATGTTGGAAATGGGTCGTTTCGGGTAGTATTTCCACTCGTACGCCTTGTATTTTGTTCCCGGGGCTTCAAATCTTCAAAGCTTTGCTTGTTTCTTGTTCTTAGATCTTCTTAGAACTTATTGGAGCAAAGGATTGCTGCCTTATATGGGATATAGATAAGAGAGTGGGGGATGAGAATGAAGTGAAGGTTTCTAGCTCTATTTATACTAGTTTGAGATCAAGGAGGTTAAGAAAGCTCATGAATCTAATGTGAGACACTTGGAAGGTCTAGTAGATGAAGTTTTGAAGCTATGGAGTGAGTTATATAAGCTAGGATAGTAGATTGATGTGTTGGAAGGCTTATAAGGGGTGTTTGTGTCCACGGCTTGAAAAGAGAAACAAACAGGTAATGTGGTTCATTTTAAGACCAAGTATACACTAGATATTTGTTGTAGCAACTTTGGAACACATGTGGGTGAGTTATTTT
This sequence comes from Tanacetum coccineum, assembly GCA_026074375.1. Classification (NCBI taxonomy): domain Eukaryota; kingdom Viridiplantae; phylum Streptophyta; class Magnoliopsida; order Asterales; family Asteraceae; genus Tanacetum; species Tanacetum coccineum. Next base: position 14,865 of record BQNB010150331.1, read on the forward strand.
GTAAGGAGAGGCTTTAAAATGGGTTAAATTGCATAAGAATGGGTCGCGGGTTCAATTGAGTCCTTTAGGGCGGTACACAGGGCTCGAATGGGTTTTGAGTTTGTAATTCGTGTGTACTTGATCAATAATGATGGATTAGTGTTTGTAAGGATTGTATTAAGGATTAATAACAAATTGATAAGTGGGGGGGGGGGGGGGGGGGGGTTCGGTATAAAAATGGCAAAAACGAGTAAACGAGTCCAAAGTTCCAATTAGGGCACAATTAGGGTTTCTTGGATTCAATTTGCATATAGTTGAAGTAAAATGATGAAATGATGATTGTATATGATTGAGAATGTTGTAAATTAAGTTATTACAACTTATTTGAGTATTGGTTTAGGTTTACAATGGATAAAAACGAAGAAACGGGTCATGGTTTAGTATTTTGCTCGGGTTAGGGTTTCTGACTTTTGAATTAGGGTTTTGAGTGTAAAAATGTGTATGAAAGCTTATGAATAGAATAATTAGGGTTTACACATTGTATATTGAGTGTAGTAGCTTGTACAAGAGTGGTGGTGAAGAAACTGGAATGAAAACGGAGGTAAAACGGCTATTTTGGATGTCATGCTTAATGACTTGTACATTGTGCTTTGAAAACTTGTACTTGACTTGGAGGGAGTTTATATTTCAAATGAGATGTTATATTACTTGTATATATGCTTTAGTAGCTTGTACATTCACTTTAGATATTAACCCTTCATGGAATTTAGGGTTTAGAGGTATATGATAACGGTTTAAAGCCCGTTTTGATATAACGTTGCGAATGGTACATTATAGGAATAATGTACTTTGTAATAAGGATATGATGATATTGACTTGACATATTGTGATGTTTGCTTGACATATATGAAGACAGGATGGCCATAGATAGGTTGCGTGAGCTTGTCTACTTTAGTTATGCAAGTTACCTTGCATAATGAGATATTGACAATGCAAGTAATGTAATAAAGTGAAAAATTTCCCCGTATAATTGTGATAATAGTAAAATAGGTTTTGCATTTGATGAAAATTCTTGGGTTGTTATAACTTTTACCATGAATCTCTAACTGACTGATAAAATTTTGATGCCTATCAAAGGTTTGATCTAATACCTCTGAGCTAGATGCAGTAAAATTTTCATACTGCTGCTTTAGAAGATTCCTCTAAGT
>BQNB010150332.1:0-10516 GCA_026074375.1 Tanacetum coccineum
ATTGTTTTATATTTGGACGCAAGTACACTTTTAAACGAGATTAGGTGTTTGCCTAAGTAGCGATAACCCACTGAGCCCATTATCATGAACTGTCAATTACTTGATGTAAGTGCGAATGTTATAAATAGATCTATTTGGGATTGACATCCCCGTTCGGGTGAGTAGCGCACACTAGTTTCATCGGTACCGAACTAACGGACGTATACCATGTCGGATTTGGGATGTTGCTGGTTAAACATATACACGGGCAATGTTGGCAATTTATATTGCAATTCATACATGTCGAGCTTCAGTGTCATGAGCTTAGGGAAACGTAATTATATTTTTGTGATATTATATGTGTTACAATAGTCATGCACTTTGAAATCTTGTGATAATACTTTATATATTACTTAAACCTGTGAATTCACCAACTTTATGTTGACGTTTTAAAGCATGTTTTTCTCAGGTCAATAGGGTGCAAGAAACAAGGATACATTGGTGATCATCATTTTGGAGTCACATTGCTATAAAGATTTGTGTGCATTACATTTTGGGGATATTTGTTATGTATTAAAATCATTACATTTTCAAGAATAAACAAGTTAAGTTGTGAGCTTTTATAACAAACAATTTAATTAAATCTAATGTATCATTGTCAAACAACTCATTTAGAGGTCGTTCTCATATCTTGTTCTATTGATCTATGAAGTAACACTCCCGGACCCTTATTCCGCTGCGACCCAATTTAGGGGTGTTACAACAAGTTGGCGCCCCCACGCGTACCAAAAAAACTCATCCCCAAAATGAGCAAATCAGCAGAACGCGCCCCCAGGCCAGCTGATTCCGTCAAACGGAACACAGCAGGCAAAGGGAGCAAACAAGCCACCGATAGCCCTCCCGGGTTCTTACCCAAAGAAAGGCTCCGTAAAAATTTTGAAAAACATTACAACCAACTCCTGCCCATTATGACAGAAAAGGTTCACCAAGAAAAACTCCAAGGGGTGCAAACCCGTCTGACATATGGAGAAAGCTCTCAGCGGAATTCACAGACACGAGAAAAGACTCAACTCTCTCAGTCAGAATCATGTGACACGAAAAGAAGGTCCAAAAAGAGTAGAAAACCCAACACAAGCGCCATGTCCAGAGGCTATTACCCCTCCCAAAGCCCAAGTGTCTTTTCGAGGCTCAAGCAAGGAGAACAAAGTTCCTCCCGCCCGAGAAGCCCCATAAGCACCACGAACTTTACAAGGCTAGGTGAGAGGGAAAAGAACGTCTTCACGTGGCTAGACGAAAGAGAAAAAGGAGTGTTCATGCGCCTATCAATTTATATATTTCAGCTTGTTTTTTACTTCTATAGTTTTGTGCCTGCTAGAGTGTTTTTTATAGCTTTTTCCCTATTTTGCTTTTGCCTTTGCCTTCTTCCCGGGCTAGGTTAGCATAGATTTATCTCATAACAATGGTTACTTGAGGTCATGTCCTAGGTTATGGGCGGGTGGGTATAGAGGGACTAGGAGAGATAGCAGACTAGCAAGCTCCCGTAAGATTAAGGTGGGTAGTTGGAATGTAAGAACCTTGACTGGGAAAGTTTAGAGCTAGTAGATGCATTGAAAAGGAAGAAAGTGGACATTGCGTGCTTCCAAGAGACTAAATGGAAGGGGTCGCATAATAAAGAGGGAAACCAGTACAAGTTATGGTACTCGGGTTCAACAACGGCTCGTAATGGAGTAGGAGTCGTCCTAGCACCAAACCTTAAGAATAAGGTTGTTGAGGTGAGTAGGATTAGCGATAGGATTATGATGGTTAGATTAGTGATTGAAGAGGAAACGATTAGTGTTATTAGCGCATACGCACTACAAGTGGGACATGGAGAGGCCAAAAAGAAGAGCTTTTGGGACTCTCTTGACGACCTTGTCAAAGAGTGTTCAATGTCCCAGCAGCATCTAATCATAGCAGGTGATCTAAACGGCCATATAGGAGCGGAAGCTGATGGATTCTCGAGCGTGCACGGAGGCTTCGGGTATGGAGTTAGGAACGAAGAGGGCCGTACGATCCTGGAGTTCGCTGCGGCACATGACTTAGTGGTCGTAAACTCTTTCTTCAAGAAGAGGGATGCCCATCTCATTACCTATCATAGTGGGGACCACGACACTCAGATCGATTACATGTTGGTCCGCAGAGGAGACCTTAGGGTATGTAAAGACAACAAGGTCTTTCCGGGTGAGGTATGCTTTTCCCAACACAGATTGTTGGCGTTGGATATCAACATAAAGAGACGACCCCGCTCGACGAAGATGGCGGTTAAACCAAGAATCTTGTGGAAAAACCTTCATGGAGAAGCGGCGGAGGCTTTTAGAACTAGAGTAACAGAGGGAGTTACCCCTGAGTTGGGAGGTAGAACAACTACGGACGCAGAGCAGATGTGGAACAGACTAGCAAACACCATCAGAGAGGCGGCCAAGGAAACCCTAGGAGTGGTTGCACACTGCGCGAGTTCGCGACTCGAATACATGCCGTTAAGTCGTTCAACAAGTCCCAGAACCACGTTCTATAAAAACTATATTAAAAATGTTACAAAATGAACCCTAAACTATGGGGGACTTTTCACTTCCTTTTATATATATATAAAAATCTTATATCTTATTTCATTTTAATATATCATTTCCATCTCTTGAATACACTACAAAACTCTCTTCATATACTCTCTCTCCTCTCACAGGCCGACCAGCGGCGCCACTTAGTCACCTACCAGGCCGGAAAACACTTTTCCGGCGACTCTTTCCGGCGAACTCCAATTATACTCCTCATCGATGGATCTATCCGATCCCCCTAACCTGCCCACGCTCCGCCACTATCATATAACCTCCATCAATCAGTCGACGCACGCGCACCGAACTATCATCATTACAAACCGAACCAACTACCACCTACCGTCGCACCACCTACTGCCATCATCATCATCATAACAACACCATGCGCGCTCGGAACCATCCAACGACCACTCACAAAACCATCTGCCACCAACCACAGCCCCACAGCTAGGGGTGCGTGTGATTTTATATAACCACCAAAAAGGATGTGCGTGGTCTATAAAAAACAGAAAAGGGTGTGTGGATATTGGTCTCAAGGGTCAACCAACAAAGGCCAGCGTTTGGCTTCCTCGTGGGTTATAACCACGGCTGCGTTTGGTTGTAAAACCACCTGAAAAGGGTGCGTTTGTCGTAGGTCAGCCGTGAAACATCTCCATTAGGGTGCGTCGGGTTTGGGTAAAACACTCACAGCTGGAGTGTTTGTATTGCACCATAAAAGGGTGCGTTGGGTTGGGTCTCGACACCACAAGGGTGTTTGTTTTCGGGACAGCCGTGGGGGATAGGGTGCATTGGGTTTGTTTAAGAAATAAGGGTGCGTTGGGTTTATAGCAGCCAAGGGCGGGTTCATTTTCTGTGGTTTCAGCTAGCATCAACAAGGGTCCGTTTGGCTTTCGTTCACAGCCAAAGGGTGCGTTTATGTTGTTGGGTAGCAGCCACATAGGGCGTGTTTAGTTTGCGCCTGGTGCGTTTGATTTTCCTATCAGCACCATCAATGTGCGTTTGGTTCTTGGTTCTTCACCATGGGGTGCGTTCGGTATTGTACACCTCATAGGGTGCGTTTGACCTCGGGTCAGCCCCCCCTAAAGGGGTGCGTTGGGGCTGTCCTTAGCACCATCGAGGATGCGTTTGGTTTGTAACAGCCCAGCAAGGGCGTGTTTGGTTTGGGTTTGGCACGAGTAGGGGGCGTTTGGCTTTGGTTATAAAACGGGTGGGGTGCGTTTGGCTGGTTTTTCCCCACCAGCAGTCGGGGTGCGTTTGCTGTTTTCCCCACCAGCATAGTGAAGGGTGCCGTTTGGCTGGTTTCCACCAGCATAGGTGCTTTTGGTATTAACACAGCCCACAAGGGGGCTGTTTGGTTTAAGGAAAAACCACGTAGGGTGTTTGGTTTGGCAGATTTACACCAAAGTGGTGCTATTGGATCTGCAGCCGATATGAAGCTTTGGGGTTAGCGGCAAACACAAGGTTTGTATTAGTTTATATAACAAATCAACAAATAAATATATTTCAACATGAGTTATTAATAAAGCATGAAATCGTATATAAAAATATATAAATATATATATATATATATAAGATCATATTAAAACAAAACCAGCGTTATTTTAATCCCCATGAACCCTCACCAGACCACCAACATAAACAGATCGGACGGTTTAGCCCCTCGACATACACACACAGTAACTGACACCAAGACACACCCAATGGGTTATGCACCTAACGATTCCATAGTGGATTCAGTGTGATAAAACTTTAGACATATATCCAACAGGACACCGAATTCAACCCAGTGTAACAGATCATGGCGTCCAAACACGCCTAAAACTCCACACGACCAACGTAATTAACCATTGTATAACTACTAAATTACACAACCGAAAGTCCCTTTGACACCAAACACTACACCCAATACCTTCTCCCGACGCCCGTCACCCCGCCCTCGACCCCACCCACCTATAACCAAATGCTCCCGCACCACAATTACTCGCACACTGCCCCGTCAAACTCCACGACAGCTCATATCACATCACTACATTAAAACCTATAACAACCTTTACCAAACACTCCAAACATGGTTTGTATATTCATACACCAACAGACCTGGGTATACTAATCTACACACGTCTTTTTCTATATGGGTCCCACTCACTGGTATACCAACACCACATTCCCCCCACGTGACATCTGCAATCCTACCCTGGTGGGTATTTGGGGGGGGGAGGGGGGGTGAGGTGTGGGGGGGGGGGGGGGGGGGGGGGGGGGGGGACCAGGTATAAATACTTATTCAATAATCATATGTGGCAGAGCCTTTCATTAGTTATATAAATTCCCGGTAGGACAAAAATCAGGGTTAAAATATACCAATGTAATATATAACGCCTATATATTACACCCTTTGCAAAAATTTAAATTTAATTATTTAACCAACCCCCCAAACCATTACAACATTAAATCTACTCTTAAATCAAGCGAGAACGAGTTATGTGACATATCCCTCGGGAAACCCAAAATTCATTTCCCTAGGCTAGTGGGTACATAAGCCGTTAAGTAGAAGCTGCAACTTCTTGATACGATCCGCATTCTCTTCGTTTCGAATTGTATCATAACTATATGCCTATCTATCAATCTTTTACTTCATCATCAATGTGAACAGATGCCTATCTATCAATCTTCTTCAACATCAAAGTGAAACTAGATGCCTACCTATCAATCGTTTTCTCAACAACAAGGTGAGTTCATAGCCCCACTTTTTACATGTTTTTACATATTTTGGGGTGAGAACATGCTTGTTACAAATTCAATTACGTGTTTGATTTAAACTCGTTACGTGCTCATTTTCAACTTGCCTGCATACATGTTTACAAACGCATTTACATGGTTGATTACCTGTTTGGTTTACTTACTCATTTAAATATCGTCCGCGAGGAGATACAATACTTGTTTACTTTTTTGAACGTAAACGCATACTAACTTTTTATGAATAACGGATAAGCTTTAGGTGCATTAAACTGTACATCACCCTTTGGAGGGTGAGCGCGAATGATAATAAGATAGATCTATTTGGGAATTGAACAATCCCCGTTCGAGTACTAGCTATCACTGGGAACGAACGTTATACCATGTCGGATTACGATTGGATTGGCGCCTGCGGGGCCAACAATCACATATACATATTATTGCCCGGGTGTCCTTGGAGGGGACGCCGGTAACGGGGGAAACATATTCTTTTATTATTGCCACGGTGTGTACCTTGAGGGGACACCGTAACGGTGGAAACATATTCTTATATCCATTGCCCGGATGGTTCTTGGAGGTGAACACCTTACGATGGGTACACACTTACTGTGCCTTGAATAATTGGCAAATACATACAAGTCCTACGTCACAGTTCATGAACTTAGAGTAATTGTAATCATGGTTTTATACACACTTGAATAAAGTGGCAATACATACTTTGGAGATTTTGGATCCAACTATTGATACGTACATTTTGGACTATTTGAGTTAAAATTGTCTTGCAATTTACAGCTAAATTGATTTCTAAAATTCATACGTAGATTTTTGGAAAACGTTTAAGATTTAAATGTCACACAATTAGTTTTACGATAACTGTAGGGAGACAGTAGTCACTAAACGTTTTTATAGACACTGTAATGATACAGTGGGAGTGCAGATACATTTAATTGGAACTAAGCGTTTATATTTACCAGAAACCGTAGAACCCTCACCACTTTAATGTTGACAAACTTTTAAGCATGTTTTTCTCAGGTAAATATGGCTTGATTATTGGTGTGCATAGGAGTCTTTACACATTCAATTTTTCATGGTGATGCAATTATGGGACAAGACCATTATTTTGGATTCACCAGACATCAACGAGATTGTTTTACAAACGACAGCATTATAGAGTCGTACTCTTGAATCTAGCGCTGTGTAATGCATGAAGTAGCACCCCAAATGGTATTCCGCTGCATTGTCAGATTTTTGGGTGTTACAGATTGGTATCAGAGCACTGGTTATAGAGAACTAGGTTGCATATTTACCCTAGACTATAACTGTTTTCACAAACATTGCATCACATCAAACATTTTCAAAGTGCATACACGCTATTTGCTTATGTGCTTACATTACGTGCTGCATTAAGTGCTTACGTGGCATACATATATATAATATATATATGCTTGCATTCCTTTCGCGTATATCGTACGCTTATTTATATAAGAGTTATTTATATAAATACCAGAATATTTTAAGACATTGTGAGTTGCACAATGGTCTCATTCTACTTCGTTCAGACATTGCGGAGTTATACAATGGCCCTCATCTTGCTTCTTAGACATGTGATTATACAATGGTCTCATCTGCTTCTTAGACATTGTAGTTATACAATGTCTCATTCTGCTTCTTCTTGACATTGTGATTGCGCAAAGGTCTCCACTTCGTTATCAGAACATTGTGAGTTAAACAAATTTCTTCATAACTTTATACTATATTATTACACGGAACCGTCATAATTGTGTTTACAAGGAATTATGTATGAATCTAGTATTACCGTCTTGTAATGGAGGCGGGACCTTGTAATATGTGGATTGGTTGAAAATTGCTATGTTAACAAGCCGACACAGTTCTGTTTAACGATGGGATTATGTAGATAAATCTAAGTATTTCCAATTATTGTATGGCGGACTTGTAATAGGAGGATTTATATGATAATTGCTATGTTGACTGGTTCATCGAGACTTTTACCTGGTTTACTCTAACCAAGGTACTCATTACCTATCTTGAACTCTAGGTCGATATTTTTGGGTAGTTTTTTACTCCCTGTCTCCGAAGACGAGTTTGGAACACTCGTCCCATACTTATTAGAGAACATGCATCGTAATGTCATCCATCACCTTGAAGGTTATGTGGGTACGCGTATTGCATCGGGAATTATTAAGTAGGATGATTTATAATATGTTTATTTGAAAGGATTGGGACGCCTCTTCATTTAAATAAATAAATTGTAAATCACCGAACCATAAGTATACATCATTGATTATTACATAAATTAGACAGCTTCTTTATGCAAATAATGAATTATAAAGAGTGGGGCTTTAATGGTATCGATATGACACGATATGAACCTAAATCGAAAATCGGCCAGAATCTGTTTTTTTTTTTTTTTTTTTTTTTTTTGGGAAAAGGTCTAGAAACCGAATCGTGTTTTATCCACGAGCAACAGAAACACGACAGAATCTAAAGGACATCACTTGGACTACTTTATCTCATTCTAGTTTATTACTCTTGCCGATGCCAATCCTCGCAATCCAGACACTGATTGTCGTGGGAACTAACAGATACACACTCGAGTTACTGAGTTGATTCGTTCCTTAATCTAGCGAACTGAGTACCATAATCCGCCGTCTACCCGCATAAGCTCTCCGCGCAGCTCCCTCCTCCCATTTGTTACAACCTGTATTCTGGGAATATGGTTTTTCTCGAATGTCCTCATTCTCGGCATCCCATCACCATTTGTACGTATTGACGTAATGTCCGGCTGTTGTAGGTCTGGGAGCCGGTCCCGACTGATACAACTTTATCCAATAGGTAATGCAACTCCCCTTAAACGAGATAAACACCTATCGACGAAACAGATAGTTAGACTATTCATTTCGGGCCACTAGTAGGAAGACTTAGGTCGCGATACATCCTAGTACTGCCAAGTAAGTTGGGTACTTACATACATAAGCCACGTTGACGTGAATCATCGAACATTACAGATAGTAGAAACGAGACTCCATCCTCGGGCATGTATAGACTTATACAAACATACTCACGCGACTACCCTTTCTTCTTGAGGTTTTCACTATAATGAGACTTTTCCTATACCGCGGTTATACTAGTCATAAGATCTGTAATGATATATTTTGAGATACCTATTTTGATGGATTAAATATCCTGGACAAACCTAGCCAAAAATTTTTGGTAGATTGAGAAGTGTAGAAACACAAAATTTTGCTGAATAAAGTTATCAGCGTCTTGTTTAGAACGAGTTTATTAAACCTTAAGTCTTTCCTTGGTCACACAATCGGATAACACAAATTTAATCTCGGGACGAGATTTCTTTAAGGGGTAGGTACTGTAACATCCGAGAATTTTCGAATTTTTGAATGACGATTTCAATCGTTGACTTTTAGGGTCTGGCTTGACTTATAAGAACGACCATCTAAAGCACGTTTTCATTATTCGGACTCTAAAGCAATTTGATGTAAAACGAAATTCCTGACAACTTTTCAGTTTTGCCCGAGACCTGGAAACGAGCCGAAAAGGGCTAAAACAGCACCGCAAGCATTTTTCGAACAATATACAACGCGGACACACAAAAACAATTAAATTTGTTTTTAATTATCAGTATTTATTTAATAAAAATATTAAATAAATTAGTCATCATTTTAATTAAAAGCGTTGTTGATAACGCGAATATCCGAGTTAAAATTTCTTTTTATTTTAACCAAGTCACAAAATAGATAATAAACGTTTTACATAAATTTTATAAAACGTTTACGAAAATTAGTCGAGTGAATACTCATTTTTATCAGAAAAATAATTTTGAAGACAATGGCGCGAGTTTCGCGACTCGAACCATCCGTTAAGTCGTCCAAACAAGTCCCGAACCACTTCTATAAAAACTATATTAAAAATGTTACAAAATGAACCCTAGACTATGGGGGACTTTTCACTTTCTTTTATATATATATATAATCTTATATCCCATTTCATTTTTATAAATCATTTCCATCTCTTATACACACACTCTCTCATATATCTCTCTCTCCCTCTCCACCGACCGCCGGCCACAGTCACCATCGCCGGAAAACTTTTCCGGCGACTCTTTCCGGCGAACTCCAATTATACTCCTCATCGATGGATCTATCCGATCCCCTACTCCACGCGCCACCACTGCCATCATCATCATCATAACATCACCATCGCCTTCGACCCCAACACCACGCACCATCGCCACCACCATAGCCCCACTGCTAGGGTGCGTGTGATTTATATAACCACCAAAAGGGTGTGCGTGGTTTATTAAAAACAGAAAAGGGTGCGTGGGTTTTGGTCTCGGGTCAACCACAAAGGCCGCGTTTGGCTTCGTGGTTATAACCACGGCTGTGTTTGGTTGTAAAACCACCTGAAAAGGGTGCGTTTGTCGTAGGTCAGCCGTGAAACATCTCCATTAGGGTGCGTCGGGTTTGGGTAAAACACTCACAGCTGGAGTGTTTGTATTGCACCATAAAAGGGTGCGTTGGGTTGGGTCTCGACACCACAAGGGTGTTTGTTTTCGGGACAGCCGTGGGGGAGAGGGTGCATTGGGTTTGTTTAAGAAATAAGGGTGCGTTGGGTTTATAGCAACCAAGGGCGGGTTCGTTTTCTGTGGTTTCAGCTAGCATCAACAAGGGTCCGTTTGGCTTTCGTTCACAGCCAAAGGGTGCGTTTATGTTGTTGGGTAGCAGCCACATAGGGCGTGTTTAGTTTGCGCCTGGTGCGTTTGATTTTCCTATCAGCACCATCAATGTGCGTTTGGTTCTTGGTTCTTCACCATGAGGTGCGTTCGGTATTGTGCACCTCATAGGGTGCGTTTGACCTCGGGTCAGCCCCCCCTAAAGGGGTGCGTTGGGGCTGTCCTTAGCACCATCGAGGATGCGTTTGGTTTGTAACAGCCCAGCAAGGGCGTGTTTGGTTTGGGTTTGGCACGAGTAGGGGGCGTTTGGCTTTGGTTATAAACGGGTGGGGTGCGTTTGGCTGGTTTCCACCAGCATAGGGTGCGTTTGGATCTGCAGCCGATAGGGTGCGTTTGGTTAGCGGCAATCAACAAGGGTTTGTTTAGTTTATATAACAAATCAACAAATAAATATATATAACATGAGGTTTAATAAACATGAAACTGGATATATATATATATATAT
>BQNB010150333.1:0-16050 GCA_026074375.1 Tanacetum coccineum
TATCTAGCGCTGTGTATTATGAAGTAGCACCCCAAGTGGTATTCCGCTGCGTTGTCATATTTTTGGGGGTGTTACAAAAGTGCTTATTTTTAAGTTTTTTAAAAATTTATAAAAAATGGCCAAAACAAAAACACTTGGGATAGTGGGAAGCCCCGAGTGAGCCAGGCTCGAACCCGGGACCTCTACCACCCTCACCAAGCGTTTTAACCCCCACACACTCAACCATTGTGCTACAATAGCTCATCCGGTATATCTTTGAAAAATCTATTAGTTATATACGTTTTTAGGCTTTTAGTATAATAAGCTGTTTAAGCTTATTTCACAGCTTATTCGATAAGCTGTTTTCTCGAGCTTAATTTTCTTAGATTCCTCATTATTCAATCTACTTTTCATAATTTTTTCAGAATTTTTATAAAAAGTTTAGTATTTTTAATCATTTAATTTCATTAAAATCGTTTTTAATTCATAAAAAATTATAAAAAAGTAAAAAAAAATATAATTTTTTTAGAAAATTTTCTTTTATCATATAGTTTCTAGGAAAATTAGTTTTGCTTCCGTAGGGTTTAAATTGCAAAATTTCATTTTTTAAAGAACGGGATTCATTCCCGTTCACGTTTTTAGTGTTTTCAAGCTCAAATCTCCTTCGTTTTTAGTCTAGTTTTCTTTGCTTTAGCTTTTTAGTCAATTAAGTCTTATAAAAACCAAAAAGATCATTTTAGGCTTAATTTTAATAATTTAGGGTTTTTAGGTCCCGTTTAGGATTCCCGTTTTGCGTTTTTAGTTAAAATTTGTCTTCCCTTAAGTGTTTTTTTTAAGATTTTGCCTTAATTTTCTCGTAGTTTTAGAAAACCAATATCAATCTTATCCTATTCAAACATCGATTCTCAAAACGACTCTCAACTTTCAATTGCTTTCCTCATCGGGGATAACGACCCGGGAATCATACTCCCGGATTACTATAATTGTGATTTTTTGATTCTTACTCTCTTTTTTATATGTTATATAAGTATTTTTTATTTATATTTTATATATTTTAAAGGGTGTAGATCAGAACGGATCACCCTTCAATGCTTACCAAGACGTCATTACTAACACCTTGTTGTGATCTGCATTATTCCCGTTTCTCATTCTTCTCCAAATCATACCTAAGGACTGCTATTTCTAACAATGGGATGTCATTGGGTAGATCCCTCCAGTTCTGGTTAGATCATAGGACTAATACCCAACCTAACCACCTTATGACTTTAGAATCGTCGTGAGTTAATAGGTTGTTGGGTATTTGACCATAACCATAAAACCTTAAAAATCAATCAAAGTGTTTGATAGAATATCAAAACATTTAACACTTTGAAAGTTTTATCTTTTGAAAAACTCCCCCTACACACGTGCATCGATAATCAAAAGTGTTTCGCACATGTGGGTAAGAGTATAAAGCGCTTTGAGTCATTAGATCACTTATTCTTTTCTAGATTATATTTTAATCACATTTCTCCCTTTATTTTAAATACTAATTCACTTAGTCTTTGAAATACTAAGTTATTAAAATTTGTCATGAAAATTCTGTGGGGAGAAAAATTGTTGCAGCATGAATTATGTGGAACTTTTTATTCTTGCTCCCCCTTAATTTTACATATGTTTGACACCAAAGAAAATAATACCAAGTTGTAAAAAGAATATAAAATTAAGGTTGAGACAGTGTTGCGCACACAATTTTAAAAGATTATGAAATGTCATTGAAGAATTCTTGAAAAATTATGCTCAAGCACGTAATCATCTTATAACAAACATTCGAAATTAAGTTGTCATTATTACCGAGTTGTTATTAAGAGACTTTTTATAATGTTTTGAATACATAAAAATTATCGTGAGATGATGTATCCAATAACATTAAAACTTTGTTTTTCGAAAAACCCCCCCTAAACAATTGACTCATTTATAAAAATGATACCATTTGATAGAAAATGATTGTCTTGGAAGACTTTGTGAGGGACGGATTGTTGAACACAAAATTTTGAAAGATTTTGAATTGTCATTGAGAAATTCTTGAAAAATTGTGTTCAACTTATGAAAAAGCACATGTTAGAAGACTTCTCTTCTAATGCTTATGGTAAGTGCACTTATGCGTACACTTTCCTTTTCCGAGAAAAGTTAATTTCTCGTTGTGAGGATAAGTTATCTTTATAGATAAACTTTCCTTTATTTGAAGTACGGGTTATGTACTGATTTGCACATAAGTCATTGTCATTAAGTCCGATTACAGTCTGAAGTAACTGTAATTCTTGAGAAAATAGAAATGACATGTTTTGAAACGTTTGAACTCTTGCTCGAACTTCATTTACACACCCGTATCAATATTAATCGACATTTCTAGGTACGTAAATGTTATCGATTCCAAGAGACATGTCGAGAAGATTCATTTTAGAATTTTTGTTTTTCTGAATTTTTATTTGATTTTTGCAATTTTATATTTTTGTATTTGATTTTTGAATAATTATATACAAAAATTAAAATAAAATAAAATAAAAATCAAGAAGTAAGTAAACTTTGAATCCCTTAGGACGATGGTCTAGCGGATATCTCTCTTGCTTTTATCAAAGTTATCCCGTGTGACCTTGGTCTCCCAGCTATCACATTTTCTATTATCAAAACCTTGATTTTTTCTCTATTGATAGGAGTACGTGCACTCAAATTAAGAGTTTGTTCCTTCTGAACATTGATAGATGTACTTGCACTTAAATCAAGAGTTTGTTTGCATTCATGAGGGTTAGTGATAGTTGTATTGGAATCATGTGGGGGTTCACTGTCAACCTTGGTTGTGTTAGAGGTGAATATCTTTTCAGTAGGAACCCATCTAAGACCATCAGTCTTGAAAATTCTACCTGTCGGTTTCCACCTAAGACAAGATCTAGGTGTCATTGTTTTCTCATGGACAGTGGAAGTCTTTTTGATAGAAAACCTATGTCCTATAGTGATATGTCTTTCTAGTTTCTTTGCGATACATATTTGCTCTACGGGTTTGTATCTTTGTGTTGTCTTATGGGATGGTACCTTAGCACGTGAGTTAACCTCATTTAGGAATTTATTATACAAGAATCATGATTTGCATTAAAGACACATTTCTGACATGTCGAGCAAACAAAGTGTTTTGAGTCAGAAAAATTTCTAAAATTCCTAGAGTGTTCTGTTATGGGCACAGTCTTTGTCATTACACAACTACTCTTAGATGCATGCCAATTCCTAAACTTTTGGTCATTGATCCTAGGTTTTGGTTTGCTACCATTAGTTGTGCTTTGTGATCTAGCAGAAGGCATCACACTAGGTTTTGAATTCCTACCACTTTCTTGTGTCTTTTTCCTAGCTTCTTCTAGATAGTGATTATGAACCATGTCATTTGAACTAAATCTTGGCATGTTCTTTGAGCTATTCCTAGATTCGCTAGATGCAATCACATGATGTGGTTTTACAACAACAATTTCTCTTTCCTTAGGCAAATAATATGTAGTGACTGGTTTTGACAAATCGTTATTCACATCAACGTGGGAGGCAAACCGTGGTTTTGAAATTCTAGGTCGTTCAGACTTAAACGCCGTTGGTTTTCTAACAACTGATTGGTTTCTATATGATTGTAAAAGCGGTTTCCCCAAGATTGATGGTTTTGCAAATTTAGTATTCACACTAATTCCTGTTAATTTTCTTAACTCATTTTTTAATGCTGCATTCGCAAAAACCTTTTCCTGAATCTGAGCTTTGAACTTAGCATTTTGAGCAATCAAAGAAGTTGTCTGTTCTATGGTCTTAGCTCTCGTTGTATTGCTAGAATCATACAGTTCTTTGTAATGCTTTTTCAAAGTCTCATTTCCTTAAGTAATTTGGCCACTTTATGTTCGAATTCGATGTTTATTGTTTCAATTACATCTATGTCATGTTTAACTTTGGCTTCGTAACTTTTCTCTTACGAAAATTGACCATGTTGCCTTGATTTTAAAACATTGTTTTGCAATTGTAGTTCAAGATTAATACAATGTGCTTTCATTCTTGAAAATCTTTTTGAAACTAGGCAACGGTCTTTTTGAAACAAATATTTTTATATTCAAGAGATTGATTTGAGAGTTCAATTTGCTTGTTATCAGTTATTGTAGCAAGTAAAGGACATTTGTCATGACATTTTTCAGCATTCTGGTCAACCCCTCCTTCATTATTTAATTTAGGTTGCTCAGTATGTTATTTTCTGTAGCAAGGACATTACATTCAGTAGTCAATTATACCACAGCCATTGGCTCTTCGTCATATTCGGGTTTGATATATGCATCATCAACATCTGCATCATTCCCTGACTTGCTGCTTGTATCCTGCTCTCTTGATTCTGTCCCACTACTTTATGTTATAACCAAACTAGCATCCAATGCTTTACTCATATCAACCTTTCCCTCTGTTGTCTGCATCTGTCTTTCATTTACCCTGCTGTCATACTCTCTTTTATGTATTGCTCTTTCATCAATTGACTTCTTAACATATTCCATGTGTTGGATCAATGTATCATGGAATCATTGAACCTCGATTTGAGTGTATGCTAGAAAGTACTTGTGTGTCATTAGACCCTCTTCATCATCCAAAGAAAATCGTGACTTGATGAACTTCTGAAACTGTGTCTTGAGTACCCTAAAAGCAACCATTGATCCAATCTTGAAATTCTTCTTTGTCGAGTTGCTTTTCTAATTGATCCACGTTTAGGAACATTGTTCCCTTGAAAATCTGAACATCTTGATTAAAGAGTTTTGCAAATACCCGTTTGAATCCTTCCTCAGTTCGAGTTCTGTTTAATTCGTTCTTTGAAAGAACCCTGAGGTGTGAATGAAGTAGTCGAAAAGATACCATGCAACGTTCTTTTGCTTTGTCTTGCATTCGTTTCATTTGTTGTTCTTCCGAATCTGAACACGAAGATAAAGTATCTTTCGTTTCCATTTTACCGTGATGTGATAAGAAAATGATTTGTAGGATCTTAAGTGGATAAAGTGATGTTGTTGTGGTTTTGATTTTGTGAATTGGCGTTGTTATGAAAGTACTTTGTTTGTTTGATGAGTTAACAAAGGACTAACAATAAATTATGAAGTTGTTAATGGTTCTTTGTTGTCAATGTTAACTATCGTTAAAGGTTTACACAAACAAGGACTAGCGATGCAACACTTTGGACATGAAAGGTTAACGGTGTAATTGCTTGGTAACGAAGGACTAATGGTGAAAAAGTGTTAATTTTAAGGGGTTAAGTATTGAAAACTAATAATAGTCTTTGAACTCTTCTCTTAATTAAACCCTTTCAAAATAACTTAAACCTTGGATAATGTTTTGAACTTCCATTTATATTGAACTGTTTCAAAAATATTGTTAGCACATTTGGTTACAACATGTCACGTATGCACCAGTATATAAATTCTAGTCTTCTTCTACCTTTAAACGTGACAAATAGTTAGGGTTTTACGGATTTGTTTCGAGATGATTGAATAAAAACTTAGCACACTACGATGATCATTGAAGAATCACGATTCTAATGGGAGTTGTTATAAGTCCCGTGAACAATTGAAACTCGAAACCCGAAAACCCAAAACAATTCAAAACTGTGTCTACTTTTCTTTAGGTCAAACCGCACCTTTTAGGTCAAACTGCACATTGAGTCTTTATATCAAACCGTATAAAAATTTGGATCAAACTGCAAATTGCACTTAATGAAACCGCATAAGCTTTTGTGATCAAGCCACACAAAAGATTTTGATCAAACCACAAATACTTGTTGACAAACCGCAACTTGGTTTAGTTCAAACCGCAAATTGGTTTAGCTCAAACCGCACATTTGGTAAGCTCAAACCGCACTTATGTGTATTTTAGGACAAACCAAATCAAAACGCTAAACTTAAAGAGCTCAAACTGCTACTTTTAAATACCAAACCGCATGTACTTTTTAGATTATTTATCTTTTAGCTTTTCAAAAACCAACACAGATCCAATATAATAGGAGATGTGTTTTCTTGTCCTTTTGCTTAGTTAAAACCGCATACAGAATAAACCACACAAACCACTTTAATAAGCTCAAAAATAAGCACTTTTACAACGAGAACAAGCTACTCAAACTTTTACAAATAAGCTACTTATGAAGGTTTTGAAAGGGTATAGCTTTTGATTTGAAAAACACCTTAAAACCTTATAAAGAAGCTGGAAAAAGCCTACATCAACCGAAGCTATAAAAAGCTGTAATAAGCTGTTTGACAACCAAATAAGCTGTGATAAGCTTTTAAAAAAATAGTTTTTAACAAAAATAAGCTACGAACTGTTTGAACAAATAAGAAAGAAGATAAAGAAAAAAACTCGTATCAATGGGTAAACAGTGTGTACTAAAGGAAAAATATTATTTGTCGGAAGTTAACAAAACAAGAACTTGTTTCCTATTGATACAACAAAACACACCCTTAATGATAAATAGAACACACAAAATAAAGAAACAGACCTATAAATACCCCTCATATACTTCTATAGGAGGGTGAGGATAATCATTGTAACACAAAGTGTGTATGTTTCGCTCTCTAAAAAACACACACATCTTTCCCTCTCTACATTTTCTCTCTAATCTAATAAACATGGCTTTCTTTCTTTTCTTTCCTCTCTGACCTTCGGATCGTTGTTCTTGCTATGAATCTTTATGGTTAATAAGTGGCATCAGAGCTAATTAGGGGCATTTTGTGTTTGTGTTTGGTTGATTCGTAGATTAAAATGGCTCGTTTTTAAGCTTTTCATTCAAAAATTAAAGCTACAAATTTTGATGTTATTAATGTTAAAGTTTGTGTTTTTATAATGGATATAACTTAAATATAATGATTTTTGCAAAAAAATCCGCCTAAAAACATCAAAAATGAAGGTTTTTTAAGTTTGCGGGTCGAATGGAACTTTTCAGCAAAAGTCGCGTTTTGGCAGAAAAGTTGCGGTTTGGCAGTTGCGGTTTGGCGGACAACTGCGGTTTGGCAGTTGCGGTTTGGCATAAACTTGCGGTTTGAGAGTTGCGGTTTGAGCTCTCACAGTTGCGGTTTGATATCAAAATTGTGCAATTTGGCACAAGACAAACCTGCGGTTTATCAAACACAAAGTTGCGGTTTGTCAACTTTACTTTCGTGGTTTGACAAAGTTTGACTAGTCAACTTAGGTAGTTTGACCTTAACCATTAGGCAGTTTGACTTGTCAACACATGCAGTTTGACTTGTCAACACATGCAGTTTGACCTAGTCAACTTACGCAGTTTAACCTCTCCATTGGGCAGTTTAACACACTCAACTTCTGTAGTTTGACTACACTCTTAGAGTAGTTTGACTTGTCAACTTATGTAGTTTGACTTGTCAACTTATGCAGTTTGACTAGTCAACACATGCGGTTTGATCAATTAACCTTCAAAGTCAAATTCATTTACACCGCAAGCCCTTATTCCATGATTATACTTTCATGACAACGTTATCTAGACAATTGTTTATCTGTTAATGACAATTCATTACAACATTTTTCCTAGATTAACAACATTCAATCAAAACACAACACTTAATGCTAAAATGATCCTATAACATTAAAGATTCACTAAAACGTCAAATCGGCTAGTATTGGTATTTGATGACAGATGACTACGGGGTTTTTGTACGATATTTCTTATTTGAAGTTAAAGTGGGATTTCACAAAGGCGTCTACTTATTTCATCATCGAGACTTCCTTCTACTTTCTACCTCTTTTCTTTAAACCCAATCTATTGATTGATGACTTGCTTGAACTTATACAGCTTATGATTGAGACTTGGATTATCTAGTTATACCTGATGTAAGGAGTTACATTGTTATACTTACGGGTTATAGCTATCACTTAAATGAGTTACATTGTAGTGCTCAGTGTCACACGCAGATGCAGATGTAGATAGTTTCAAGAGGGGTTGTACGTATTATACTTTTGATGATGGGTATAAGGTACTTAGAGATTTAATTTTGCACCGTTCTTCAATCAACAACATTGCAAGCTTAAGTAACAAATTTAGGGGATTTTACTTCATTTTCAAGTTTGGTATATCGGGTTTACTTCACCATGTGGCCACAGCAATAGCCGACAGAATACGAGGTTGGTAAGTTAGCAAGAGAGTTTAAAGGTTAAGATGTAATCAGCAATTCTCACGGGATATTATTGTGCTATTCCAAGACAATGGTTACTAACTTTCTACGTCAAAATTTTTAAAGTTCTTAAAATCAACGTTCTTTTGTTTTTTTTTTTATAACTTTTCAGATTTGTGCTTTGACAGAACGTTCTTTGGATTATGAAGTACACGACAATGATGCTTCCGAGAGTTCACAACCATCATAGGGGAAAATCATGTACGTAGTGTGGTTTTTTGGGTCAATAAAGAAGGGCTATAGGCGTATAAACTATTGGTTTAGAAGATTTGTGCAGCGTGTACTTTGTTAAACTTCCAGGGGGAGTAGGGTATTCTACTTCACTTAGTATGGTTTGTGTGATGTATTCTGCATACGTGAGAAGAATTGTTGCTGATTTCTTACATGTATCCCCGAATGAATATTCACCAAGACCTAATGACAAGTAGTAGTAGTATTTGGTGTGGTTTATCTTCTACAAAATTCCGCTGTGCACGTTAATGACAAATAGAAGATTGTTTAAGCTACATCAAATTTTCAGAATCTGCTCAAAATATGGATGTTGGTTTCAGGGGAAGCTGATTCAGAAACTTTATCAAAAAGGAGTCTATGAAGAAAGCTTTTCAAGACATGCTGCCTGGATTAGGGGGAAGTTAATCTAACTCATGCATTCTACAATGGTTCCTGAACAAGTAAAGACACATGCGATCCAACCTGGAGTACAAGTTTCAAGACCAGAAGACACAAATGACATCTTCAGCATTGGAAGCGCTTTGGAAGACGTTTATTTTGTTGTATTTGTACTTGGTAGGAACATTGTAAGTAAATCTGTATGTCCACATATTGGGGGAAGATTGTTAGCCTTAAAATATGTCGACTAATACAGAATTACATTAATTTATAAAAGGCTTGACATATAGGGACTAGAAATGACAAGTTGTATAAGCTAGTTGTGTCAAGACCTATAAATACCCCTCCTATACTTCCATAGGAAGGTAAGGATAATCATTGTAACATAAAGTGTATGTGTTTCTCTCTATAGAAAACATACACATCTTTCCCTCTCTACATTTTCTCTCTAATCTAATAAACATGGCTTTCTTTCTATTCTTTCCTCTCCAACCTCCGGATCGTTGTTCTTGCTATGAATCTTTATGGTTAACAATGGCTAACGATGACTTTGATGGGCGGTTTTGCTAGAATAGGCAATAATAAGATCAGTGTTTTAGTATATGATGCAGAGAAAAGTGGTGACATTGATCCACATAAGCTCATCAAACTCTTAAAATAGCAAAAGTTGCCTTGAGAAAAGTTAAAGAAAAGAGACAAACAATTGAGCCAAATCTAGCTCTCCGACGAGCTAGGACACGACTAGAGGCAATGTGATTTGATAACCAGTTGGTGCGTCTGAATAATCGTCGGTTATACTGTAACAATCTGCATTTTCACGTCTTTTTACGTCAATAAATATTTTACTATTTATTTTAAACTTTTACGCACTCACTTTTAATTTTTAACGTTTAGTTAAATCGCGTAAACTAAAAATCATCATTCAACGTAAACGGGCATCAAACAAGTAAAATTTTACGTCAAGCAAATGTAATATAATTATTATGAGAATAATTATTAACTTTCCATGTTTTATATTTATCGGTTAGGTAAAACGCTTACGTTTCGCAATAAGATACATTTAGGCGTACCCGGAAATACCTATACCTATCTACACTCAAACAAATACCCACTATTATACCTAATACCCAAAATAAATTCATTTTCTCAATTACAAACCACATAGGGTTGGTTGGGTTAGATTAAAACTCAAACCAAAGTTAAACCCTACTTTTCTTAAGCTAACTAATCAAGTACCTTACAAATTTACATGTTTCTAAAGATTGTCTAATCTTGGTACCTCTCCACCACTTCTAGGTGTCCATTTTACATGGAAAGGAGGAGAGCATCTTATATGTTCTTACAAGGTGTACTCCTAACCCCACTTCCTAATTAGGGTTAATTTAAGGTTGTTAAGGCTTAACTCTTCCTACATAATGCAAGTAACATGTTTATTAACTCACACACTCTCTCTTTGTAAGAAAAAATCACAAAACTCTCCCA
Organism: Tanacetum coccineum; assembly: GCA_026074375.1. Lineage (NCBI taxonomy): Eukaryota > Viridiplantae > Streptophyta > Magnoliopsida > Asterales > Asteraceae > Tanacetum > Tanacetum coccineum. Next base: position 10,275 of record BQNB010150333.1, read on the forward strand.
ACACAACCAAATAAGCCACGACTCAAATTAATGAGCTAGGGTTTCCTATAAATTTTCATACTAAAGTATTCCAAGTTTTCAAGAATTGTTGCTAAGTATATCTAAGATCATTCTAGTGTATTGGAAGCTTGGGTTTGCGATTTATCAAGAGTTATTCAAGAAGCTAATTAGGGTTTGATCTTGTGTTTGATTTATTGGGTTTAAGCTTAAGTGTAAGCTTGTGTTCATCATCCTACTATATTTCTCTAAGGACCATTTAAGCTTTAACATTTTCCATTCATTCATATGATTATGTGTACATGCTTGTTATATATGTTAAACACCACCTAGATTATTTTCATGAAATTATGAGATATTACAAGGGTACATAAGGTTCGAATTATATATATACATTAGTGAAGTAATACTTAAAATGGAAGTATACACCTTACATGGATGTTAATTAATTTATAAGTATAGTTTGTAAATTAATTCATGTTGAAAGTTTTATTTACAAACGATTATGAGGACACTTATCCATGGTCAAGTATTATGGACATATTATAGAGGAGTTCAGATATACCAAGTTGTGTTATTTCATAAGTTAGAGGACTTGTAGTGGTTTAATTAAGGGAAGAGTATATAAAACAAGTTTAATATATTAAGTATATAAAACTTAAATACCTACTGTTTTAGGTCGTTTAATAAAATATTTATTTTATATTTTATTAAAATAGTACATATTATGATGATCGTAAGCATATAAAGAACTCGAAAATCTTATCTATAACGAATGAGATATGACATTTACAAGTTTACGATAAAAAGTATTTTTACAAAAGTAATTTTATAAAAATAAGCTACTGTTCATAACAGTGATCTGTTGGGAAATATTTTTCTTCGATACAACTTTTAATTACGAAGACGTGGATGTAAGAAACTCTAAAAACAGAATTAAATCGAATAAGTTACGAGTTTTATGAGTTTTAAGTTTATAAAAATACTTTTATAAACTGTTTTGAATTACTGTGTTCGACACAGATTTTCATGCAAACAGTGGACATTTTATTTACATAGTTTATCTCGTCACGAATCCATACATATAAAGAACACGCGAAACCGAGTTAAAATGAGCAAGTTATGAGTTTTCAAAGATTTCAAATAAATAGAAAGTATAAAACCAATTAATTTTTATATATAATTTTCTATGACTTTGATAAAAATTAAACATGCTGATGGAAATATAAAAAGTACTTTACGAGGGTTTTCGGGTCCGTTTGGGCAATAAAAACCTTAAAAAATATTGTCGTATCATTAATATAATATTTATATACGTTTTTAACTTTATAAATATTATTTTTACAAACAATTAAACTAACTATATAGCATAATTATATAATCAAATAAAAATACTAAATCATGTATTATTGACTAGTAAACATTGTTTGGACAGCAAGTACCATTTTACTTTACACACATAAATGAATAGATATTTATTTAACAAGTGCCATTTAAACATTGAGATAACATTTTAAATTAAACAAAAACTATTAGGTGGTGGTGTAACTATATAACCTGTGATGTTGTATTTATATTAAATACATTAAACTCATACGACCTATAATTAATTAGGTTGCATTCGGATTCCGCGAGACCCTTCACTTATTTGATTTAGATAATCAATCATTCATTTGAGGTGAGTTTATAGCCCCTCTTTCACTTGTTTTACACTTACTTTACAAATCTCGAGGGAGATACATGCTCGTTACAACTTCTTTACATATTCATTTACAATCTCTTTTACATGCTCTTCTACATACTTGTTTATATACTTGATTTCGTAACTCATTTATATACTCGGATACATAAACGTTTACAAACTCATTTACATATTTGACTACAAACTCGTTTACATACTCACTTTACTTAGGTTGCATGAACTGTTATTTACTTGGAGGGTAAGCGCGAGTGATATAAAATAGATCTATTAGGGATTGACAACCCCCGTACGGGTGATTAGCTCTCACTAGTTTGAGATCAAACTAACGAACATTATACCCTGTTGGATCACGACTGACTTGGAGCCTCAGGGCCAGCATGACATACACATGAACTTTTACCGTGCCTTGAATAAAGTGGCATACTGATACGTCTACGTCGCAGTTTCATGAACTTAGGGGAATAATCGTAATCACTAGTTATGTTGCATCTAGGCAATACATACTTGACATATTTTGTGATATTGTGCGCATTACAATTATCATACACATTTTGAACAATTACGGTCCAACATTCATACTGATGTTTTAATGACTATTATATGGATTAAAATGGTCATGCACACTTTACAAATCAGTGATTTCAACATTTTAACAAACGCTTTCTGTATGGTTTGTGTCTATACATTTTTTTAAGAAAACCTATATATGTAAGTTTATGCGTTGCAAGTCTTGTATGGGCGAGACTTGTAACACAGTAAGCTTACATATATTGTTTTGGGTTTTACATTTGTATCCACTTAAACCTATGAACTCACTAACTTTATGTTGACACTTTTAAGCATGTTTTTCTCAGGTGAATTAGATACTTGGCTTTCTTGAAGTGGATTGGAGTCTAAACTTTACAAGATTACTTTTCAAACGACACATTTAGAGGTCGTTCTCTCATGACTTTGTGCAATGGTATTATGAAGTAACGCTCCCTGTCAACATTCCGATGCGACCTATTTTGGGGGTGTTACATATACACTGTGGTTGTTTTTATTTGACTTGATTCCGTCAAGTAAATACAACAATCAGATTTTGATATAACGAAAAATAAAATGAATAAAAAAGACACAAAATAAATATTACTAAAACAAAATTACTTATTAGATACCATTGACCGTAGCTTTTAAGTCACGTGCGTAAAATATCTTGACATAAATCAAATTTAATGAATATTTGTGTTTACGTATATTTTAGCTCAAATATGCACGTATATTTATTTATTTATTGGATATTTGAAACGAGGTCTTTTTTTATTATGTAAAATATATTTTTTCGACACAGTATAAAAATCATAATAGTCACACTACAATTATGTAAACACATATTGAAAATTACAATAAGGCATATGAAAAATTAAATTAATGCTTTTACAATAGTCGTGGCTTAGTGAAAACAAAAACTCGAAAAAGGGACGCAACAAATGGACTTGGTTATTTGACACAAACAATAGATAACGTTCCAAATACATATGCAAATTTGACACCCGTAGTACCAAGCGTCCCAAATACATACGTAGTTGGCACCGTTAACTTAAACTGTCCCAAATACATATGTATTTGGCACCATTATTAAAAAATGTTCCAAAAGCATACGTATTTGGAACGGCTTTTAATAGTCGTCCTAAATACCTACTTTTTTGGCATGGTTAGCTAACAAGTGCTAAATACGTGTATTTGGCATGACTTTTTTACCGTTCCAAAAAGTTTCGTCCTAAAAAACCACCTTTTCTTATAGCGTGACGCCGATATATAGTAATAGTAAAGAAGAAAAAGTCGATGATTGTTGTTGGCAGTGGTAATTAAGCTATTATACATTAGGCGTGCGAACGATGTCGTTTTGTCATAAATTAGGTCGTTTAGCATTAAGTGAGGTCGTTTTATGTATAAGATGTCGTTTAGTTAATGGGCTAGATTAGTGAGCTGCATAATTTGGGCATGGCTTGCTTCCTGGCTTTAATATTGCACCAATGTGTAAAGTGTACTCAACATACTTCACACTCTTCTTTAGTGTGTGTGTGTCTCTCTCTCTCTTTGTGTACTCACACACTGAACTTCACACTACTTCATTAGTGTGTGTGTCTCTCTCTCTCTTTTCTTCATTGGTTAGGAATGGGGGTTTCGAATCGTTGGTTCCTAGATAGCTAGGTAGAAGTGTTTTTATATACAGGCGAGCAGTAATTCGAACACTCCCTTTCAACACTCTTCTTCATATATCATTATTTTACTTTCTCTGATTCTTTAATGGTTAGGGGTGGTGGTAGATCGTAATTTCAGATTAGATGTGTAAGATTTTGGAAAAAGTATATTGCATGTGTTGTTTGGAAGTTGTTTTTGTGTTTTTAGCTGCTTTGTTTACCTTTTAGCAGCTTTAAGTAGTGATTTAGGATCGTCAATTGTGGTTTAAAGATTAAGGTATGTTTTGTTGTTATTGTTGTTGTTTATTTTTTTTGGAAATGTTGTATTGCATGTGTTGTTTTCGAAGTGGTTTTCGTGTTTTTTAACTTTTTTGTTTAACTATTTACAACTTGAAGCCATGATTTGGGATCATCGATTATGGTTTACAGATTATGGTATGTTTTTTGTTGTTGTTGTTGTTGTTGTTGTTCAGTTTTGTAGTCTGATTATGTTTTAGGCATGTAATGTTTGATTATGTTTTAGTCGTTTAAGATATTGGAAATGATGTATTGCGTGTGGTGTTTGGAAGTGCTTTTCTTGTTTTTAATCTATTTTGTTTAAGTTTATGCAGTTGTAAATCGTGATTTGGGATCGTCGATTGTGGTTTATAGATTAAGGTATGTTTTTTGTTGTTGTCTTTCATTTTTGTGCTTTGATTAAATTTTGGGCGTGCAAGGTTTGATTATATTTTAGTCGTGTAAGATCTTGGAATTTTTCATTTCATGTAGTGATTGGAAGTGCTTTTCATGTTTTTAATCTGTTTTGTTTAACTTTTGGCAACTTAAAGCTGTTAATTGGGATCGTGAATTGTGATTTACAGATTGAGGTATGTTTTTTTGGTCGTTTGTTTTTGTACTTTGATTATGCTTTAGGCGTGTAAAGTTTGATTATGTTTTAGGCGTGTAAAGTTTGATTATGCTTTAGGCGTGTAAGATTTTGGAAATGATGTATTGCTTTTGTGTTTTTAATTTGTTTTGTTTAATTTTTTGCAGTTTGAGTCCGTGATTTGAGATCATTGATTGTGGTTTACAAATTAAGGTATGTTTTTTGTTTTTGTTGTCTTTTGTTTTTGTATTTTGATTATGTTTTAGGCGTGTAATTTTTCGTCTTGAATTGTCAGGGTTTGAGGATAGATAATGCATTGCTACTTTTGCACACATGCTTTGGAATGAAGTCGTTTATGCAACATGCTTTTTATGCAGCAAAACTTTTGTTTTTGTCAAATGTTGTGATGCACGTTGGGTAATGGTGCAATGCATGTTAAATGGTGTGATGTAATGTGGCGTGGAACACTTACCAAGTTTGCAGCCATTGAGCCTTTTTAATGACTTTTTACCTATCTGAGCCTTTTTAATTGATTGGGGTTATAGATTATGGTTTATGAATGTTGTTAGAAAGGAAAATTACAGTCTACGTGCGGATGATGTCGTTTTATGCTATTTGAATTCCGTTTGGTGACGTTTATAAATTTGTCCTCCATGCTTATGACTTTGGTCAGAGTTTGAGAATAAGCGCATCTTGGCAAGGTATTTATATTAATGCAGTCATGGCGTTTATTTTGGCTCTGTGCTGATATATTTCTACAATCCGATGTCATTTTGGCAATTAATGAAGTCGTTTTGTGAAGTGGTTATGTCATTTGGTTAGTTGGGTTATTTTGGTGGGCCATTAAAAATTGTTACTGTAACCTTTGCCCTTTTTGTGTTCTGAATAATTCATTAATAGTCCTTTGACTATTTGACTTTTGTTAGTTTATTTAGATTTTGTACCATGTTGACGGTGGTGATTTTACGAGATATGTGATGATTTGAGGTTTATTGTGATTAATAATCCTTTTTGAAAGGTATTATTGTG
>BQNB010150334.1:0-16050 GCA_026074375.1 Tanacetum coccineum
GTGCCAAGTCGGGTCTTGCAGCGGCATAGTGCTAAACGCACTTGGTAAAGGAGTAGGTTGGGATGCATAAATAGCCAGAGCATGACCGAGTATACCTTGACCGGGATGCGACAATCTGTAATGCTTTTGTGGTGTAAACTGTTGAGCAACATTAGTCTTGTAGGCCACATATTGGGCTAGGGTACATGTGAACATATTGAAATACAATCGGAGATGATTTGAGATTACAGTAGTTGAGAGATATAGAGAGAACTTAGGGAGATGGTCGACTTTTTAAAGAGAAATTAGGAAAAGATTGGTTTTTGCTCTGATTACCATATTGAAAGGTTAATTTGATTCATTGATCATTATTCATAACAACTATCATATATATAGGATACAAGAGAACATTCTGGAATGATTACCTTGGGCTTAGGCCCAATACAAATTAATGAATAATAAATGTCTTGACTAATAAATGTCTTGACTTGACTTGAATGTTTGAATGTTGACTTGACTTTCAATGTTGACTAATAACGATCACTGCACCAAATCAAATCAAACGATCAAATATCCAAAAGAATCTTCAATCCAAAAGTAACCAAATCTAATACCAGAAACTACCTGATGATATCAAAACAAAGAACGATCCTTTAAAACCAAATCCCAAACGTGACATTTTTTTTTCTTCTTTTTCTTCATGGCTAAACGAACCTATCACTTGTTGGTAATTTAAAAGGCAAAACAAACAAACGAAGCCAAAGCTTTATTCAAATTACCAAAGCAAATACAAGACAAACTCAAAGGTATCAATACAAAATTCTAATCCAAAGGTACGAAGAAATCTAAAGCTATCAATCTTTTTTTATAGCCTAACATAGATTATTTTCTTTATTCTACACGAACTCAAATACCAAAACTTGTAGGACAAATAATATAATTACCAAATTTACCAAGCAAACCCTTACAGTTTAAGTCACTTTTTCTAACAACACGGATACCCTGCTAGATTTTGTTCGCGGATTTTTAACTTATGTGACTAAACGAGGGTGGATGCCCGCGCTTCGTTGCAGGGCTATTTGTAAGTAGTGTGTTATATTCAGAAGCCTACCTAAAACAAACTCATTTTGCATTCAAGAGCATTATTTAAGAATCTTAAAATTCCCAATTTTAAAGCACAATTATGAATTTAATAATTTGTAGTGATAGCTTAAAATTTTGATAAACGTTGAAACGCTACAAGAAAAAATGTCATTAGCAACAATTAGAAGTCGTTGCTAAATTATGCATTTGACATCTAATTTAGCAAGGAAAATGTTAAAATAGTTGCGATTTTTTTAGCAACAAAAAAATTAGTTGCTATTTTTTCAAATGATCATAAATATTGGTTGCTAATTTATTGGTTGCTAATTTTAGAATGCAATGAAATTATTTAGTAGTTGCTAAATTAGCAACCAAGATTTTTGATCATTTAAAAAATGGCAACTAATTTTTTTGTTGCTAAAAAAATTGCAACTATCTTAACATTTTTCTTGCTAAATTAGATGCTAAATGCACAATTTAGCAACGATTTTTAATTGTTGCTAATGACATTTTTTCTAGTAGTGAAATGCTATGGCTCATGAGATATTAGAAACAAAGTTACTAATGAAATTAGTAATTTCCATAAAGCATCAGTCATGGCAACAAAGATTCATAATCTATTATATTATAAACTTAGGTCCTCTAATTTAATTGTCATTAGTGTTGATACAATGTACAAGTTGCGCAGCGTGTTGTGCAGGAAGGTGATGCGTACTCCCATTAATTGTCATTAATGTTGATACAATGTACCATAAATTCTTGGTAAAAAAGTTGAAGTAAAGGAGTAAATATAACCATCAAGATGAAGTTGAAGTGTTGTTGGAGTTTCAAGAAGTTGAAGTGTTGTTAGAGTTTCTAGAATACAAACCATCATGAGTTAACCTAATCCACGCCTATATAAACTGGATAAAACAAATGCACAAACACAAAAGTTCGAATCTTCACTCCGCCTACTTTATTTTGTAATTTATTGTTAAAATTGTTTCTTTATTCTCTTTTTTTCGTGTGCAGGTAACATATAATTCTCGGCCAAGCATGCAAAAGGACTTTAATTTTAGTAGTGAACTTTTTAGTGGTTGAATCATGGATATGTGTTCGTAATGTAATTAGTTTCTAACTTTTTATACGTAAAGTGCAAAGATATGCTTCTTTTTGTTACTCATTGTCAAGTTATTATATCATAATCTTTCAGTTCAAAATATAGTATTTTACGATTTGAATGACTTATTTGTATTTTTTGTAAGCCTTTGTTAGATGATGACGACGACAATGTTCCCAATCTGCCATAACTCCTAAAAGAAAAAAAAGTAAAAAAAAAATATAAGATAAAAAAGAGGTTTCAGTATGAAAAAATATGATGGCATAAAGGTTGGAAGATGCAGGTTAGATGAGATATAGAGATAGAATACACAAAAGAGAGCTATAGAAACCATGGTTATGTTACGATTTGACGGTTTTATTTATGAAAAGAAAAAGGAAAGAAAAAAAGAAGTAAGTTTCTATCTTGGATGTTTTTAACATTTTGGTTTCTAATTAAAAATAATTCTACGCTTCAACAATACCCAATTTTCTAAATCCAATAACATAAAATTTACAAAAATATATCATATGTATCATACATGTGCCGAATTTATAGCAATGTATACAAAGAAATATAAGAGAAAACTTCACCAAGTGGCTTTGTACATGCACATATTGCATTAATACACAACCTTACCATGTTTCTCTTTTGACCAAGAACCAAGATCCAAAAAAAACCCTCATTGATCTTGGTCCAAAACTATTGCAAAACTTTTGACCATCTACTCTTGATAAGATGCAAGTAACCACATAGATATCAAGACTAACCAAAATCAAAATACAGAACACTCTTTTTGGCTCTTTACATTACAAGCCCACGCTTGAAGCACGCTTAATACCAAATCCATACCAAATTTTATACCACCTATACACATCTACATAACATCATTGTCCTAAGATATTCTAAGATATTTCCAAGCATTGGCTAATCCATGTTGCAAGAGTTATCAAGATAAGGAAAGCTAGGGTTTTGAAAGAAAACTAGGGTTTTCTAAGCTTGCTAGCTTTGGTTTTTAATCTAAACAAGGGTTTAGATTGTGTTGTCTATCATCATTGTTCATCACTAAGGTTACCTAAAACCTTTATCTTTTCATTTTCATAATTTTATGTATATATGATGTTTATGTAGTAAAATCACCATTGGACCCTTTTAAACATGTTTTAATGGATAACCTACATTATGATTATGATTTGTGTGCACTTATTCATGTGTCATATGGTTAATAATATCAAGGAATAATGGATCTAAAAATATTATACCATGTTGGTTAAGCTTAAAAAGTGATAATGCGGGATTAGGGTTTTTTAAGGTTTATTTAAGAAAGTTGTGATTAAAGGGTCATTATGGATTGATTACTTGGACTCAAGGACAAAAATTATGAAGCGATGACTATATAATAGTATATGACATAGTATAATAAGAGTTATAAAAGACTTGTGGTAAATATTATAGTCAAAAAGTGTTTAAAACAATTATCTAATTATGTATAAATAATATAACATAAGTGGCTGTTTGGAATACATATTTAAAACTAGTAGAATTTACAGTTTTATAAATATTCGTACAGACTCATGAGACGATTCCGAAAAGGTAAGAAACTTTGTCAACTATAAATAACGAAAAAGTTTACGCTAATTAAACAGTTATCACCGTTGAATAAAAAAGGTTTTATAAAATAACTTCATAAAAAACTATGTCATAACAGCTAGTTTTAGTATTTTTAACAATAATACAAATTGTTTAAGGATATCCAAATGATACGAATCATGATTTTTCAATTAATAATGAAGAAAGGTATGAATTTCGCGAGTATTACGTAATTAAAATTTTATAAAAAATAATTTTATAAAACTGATAATGTATAACACTATTATGACAGAAACTTTTATTTTTGTAAACCTTATAAATGATAAATTTTCAATAACAAGATACGTGCTCGAAGAATCGCTAAAAACGGGAGTTATATACGAATAAAATACGACCGTTAACACGGGTTTTACCGAAAACAAAAACTATAAAAATAACTTATAACTGGCATGAACAGAAAAAGTTACTGTTCACTCAAAGGGTCAAAAAATAGGAAAATGTCAAATTATGATAACTCAACCTAATACGAAAGCGAGGGCATAAGAAACATCATATTTAAACACAGACGATAATTTTATAAACGTTTTTAACTAAAATTAAACGCAATTTTTCCAAAACAATAAGATGGTGATTAAGCTATATAGAATATAATAGTTTAACAATATAATATATTACTAGGGAGTTCATAATGAGGCCTCTTCGGGTGGCGTATCGACTAGATTGCTGGATTTACTATAAAAGTGTCTAAGCTCCCTCATAACCGTTCACTACAATGACCTCTGATTATGATATCCCGAACATAGTATGAATGTAGTAAAGTTATATGCTTTTGTATTAAGACTTTCAATTAAATCCAATGTATCATTTTAAACGACTTTATGTGTCGATCTTTTATATCTTGTGCTATTGATCTTGAAGTAACACGCCCCGGACCCTTATTCCGCTGCGACCCAATTTGGGGGTGTTACATCATAGCCCCACGTTTTACATGCTTTTGTTTTATAAGGTTTTTGGGGTGAAAAACATGCAATGTTTTACAACTGGACACAAGTGGTTAAGTTTCACATTATGATTACATGTTGCCTAAGTAGCGATAACCCAATCTGAGCCCATTATCATGAACTGTTAATTACGAGCGCGAATGTTATAAATAGATCTATTGGGTTTGACAACCCCGTTCGGGTGATTAGCTATCACTAGGGAAATGAACGTATACCATGTCGAATATAGGATGTTGCGGGTTAGAACATCACCACGGGCAATGTAGGCCATTAATTTGGCATCCATACACGTCAAGCTTCAGTGTCATGAGCTTAGAGCAACGTAATTACATTTATATGATGTCTGCATCTGTTGCATTATCATACACTTGGGAGATCTTGTGGTCCTACAATATATGATTTATCAAACCTATGAATTCACCAACATTATTGTTGACGTTTTAAAGCAATGTTTTTCAAGGGATCAATAAGCACGAGGTGCGATGGATACATTGGTGGTTTTGATTTGGATGTCTTGCATTAAAGATTTTGTCACATTTCATTTTGTTATCTGTTATGGGCTGAAAATCTTTGTATTTTGATCAAGTGAACAAGTTAAGCTTCGGGCTTATGTAACAATTACTTTGTTAAATCCAATGTATCGTTTTCAAACGACTTTTTGGTCGTTCTATATATATCTTGTGTTATTGATCTGAGAAGTAACACGCCCCGGACCCTTATTCCGCTGCGACCCAATTTGGGGGTGTTACAGATTGGTATCAAGAGCCAAGGTTATAGAGAACCAGGTCAAATGTTTTTGCTGGACTATAACCGTTTTCAAACAACGAATTCATACAACGGGGTTTTACACGGGACATACATATGTGCATACATTCATGCATACACTACTTGTTGCATTAGTTGGTTGGACTAGATGCATTCATAATTGATATACATGTTATGATATAAATGTATATTGCTATAAGAGTCTTATATAATATACTCATATAAGCCATTTCTGCTGGTCACAGTAGTCATGTCAGCTGATTCCGCAGTTACCTATACTTCTGTTCACTCTGAGGCACGATCATGGAGTATCCCATCTGAGGATCCTTACGAGGAGGCTGCCAGACAGCTACTGGAGCAGGCACCACGTTCTCCAGAGTATGTACCTGATCCCATGGAGCTGGAGGATCATGTACCAGTGTACATTCCGGAGCCTGAGCATCCTGAGGACTTAGTGCCAGCTGAGGATGAGGCACCTACACCTCTACTACCACCATCCTTTTTATCTCCACGTATTCGACCCCTAAGTCCTAGAGCACTCGCGGCTGAGATGAGAGATGTAGCATCATCCCTCCATCATTCACTACACCCATCAGGGACACCATCATTGTTACCTATACCTCCACCTGCACCATCCGCTAGCCGCAGAGCTGAGATTCCCGAGGCTGATACGCCACCTCGGAAGAGGCTACTACTTACTACTCCTAGACCTAGTCGTGAGGTTGGAGAGAGTTCTGCTGCTGCTGCTGCGAGACAGCCAGGACCTACTATGGCCCATGGAGTCGATTGCAGTTTTGTAGACACTATGGAGACCAGGTTTCGAGATACTGAGAGGAGGATGATGACGGTAGATGTTTGCACTAGAGAGAGTTCAGAGTTTTGCACACGACATCACGATGCCTAGAAGGATCATGTAGCTGTGAGAGCTGAGATTGAGGTATTGAGGAAAGAGAGACTTGCTTACGAGCAAGAGAGTATGGAGACTCATTAGGCCTTGGCTAGGTCTGAAGCTTACTGCAGGGCATTAGAGGCATGAGTTACAGTGTTAGAGACTGAGGTGCATTGCCACGAGTGGCAGCGTCAGGCTGCAGATGATTTGGCTGTTCAGCATATCATGCGTACCCAGGCCCCCTGAAGGTGGTAGCACGCAGTTGAACAATGGAGGACAACTGGTAGCAGTTCTCGATTTTGGTTATGATTGTATCTACTATGCAGGTCTGTTATAGTTTTATGGGTTACTCCCATCAAGAGGCAGGTATGATCTTTTGATTTTGGTTAGCTATTGTATAGATCTTTTGTTCTGATGAAGCTATCTTGTTCATAGCCTACTAAGTACTTTACGGGTAACTCAACGGCGAGTAGCGGCTCCATGGTTGTTTTCATTTTGTAACCTAGCGATTAGGGACGCATTGTATACCAAACAGATCCGCATGTATATTCCAGAATTATATATGGAATGGATGTATTATGTTATGTCGATCTTGTGTTGGTTATATGTTTCACTGTGTGATGTGATCTTTTTATTTATGATGCATATGTTATGTCACGTTATGATGGTATTAAAATCTAACGGGTATTGTATTTTCTTGTGATTGAAGAAAATGGCACCAAAGAGAACCACTAGGGCAATTCTAGTTTCTTCTATGTATACCTAGGACTTTGACTTTTTCCTAGGATACTCTCTTAGTCTAGGTGGTTTTCTCTTATTAACAGACTTTCACATTCTCAGCTCGATTTGGACTCATAAACTGATTTAGTAAACTTTGGTTTTGTCCACATTCAGCCCTGATTTGGTTTATGTGCTAAATAACACCTATCATTATCAATATTCAGGTGTCCCAATCTTCAATGATAAAAGCACTAGGCCAAACATTTTTAGGCTTTTCTAAACTATCCTTACTGCTTTTAGATACAATAGTAATAGTTTCACTTACTTTAGCCTTATAGACGAATCATCCACCTAGCAAAAGGAATAGTCAGCTTGAGGGATGTTAGTTTCCCAGCGTAGGAAGGGAACTGCATGAATCCTTCATTGTTTTATAATCTATCATTAGTAGACTATCATCCATCAATCCCTTTCTTTACTGTTATACCTACTATTAACCACTGCACTCTCATTTATTTGACTTCGTAACCAAGACCACTTTGTCTTTAGCACTTATTTGACTATTTATCAGTTTAGTTAGATTCTTTAATGATTCTTCAATTTTTTCTAGTTTAAGTTTCAAACCATCTTTCTCTTTTAAAGCTTCTTCTAACTGATTTTTAAGGTCTTTGATATAGATATCTTTCACTTGGACATCATACTTTAAAAATGCAATATCTTCTCATTAAACAGCTTCATGCTTTTCATAACAATACTCCTAGCTTTAATGTTTCTTAAATCCTATTTGATAACCTTATAATTTCTAGATTAGATTTATTAAGAGCTTCACGCTATTGATCATACTATTTTTGAAGAGTTTCATATGATTTTAAGCAATCTTTAGAGCAAGTATGTACCTCAGAGTCTGAACTTGATGAACTTGGGTATGTATAGGTCATTAGAGCACAGTGTTTGAGGAGCCCTTTTTCAGGACTGAAAGTCCAATCATAACCACTTACTCCCATCTTGAACAACCAGCATTATCAGGAAGTCCTCCACGAGTATCAATCCTTCTGGGGCATCTTCATTTCTATTCCCTGATTCCTAGTGCCGCTCCATTCTCTAGCAAGTAAGACCTTTCTGTGGAAGTTGTTAAACATTAGAAACTTGGTCTTATCAAAGCCAATAGTTTCTTTCATTGAAATTCCAGAGTTCCTTTTGTCTTCTTGAAGAAATCTTTCACCCTCATGGTAAGCATGGCCACCTGCCATTTGAGATCCATCTCTTCAAGATCATCAGTATCAATCTGCTCCAGATCTTCATTGTCCAATTGTGGACTATTAGATTGATTTTAGAAAGAAGGAAAATATGGACATCATCTGCATAAGTTGAGGAGAAGCTGGTCCCCTATGATTAGCAGATAGAGATAAACTTCATGAGCAGTATTAACTACTTCATTAGTACTGCTAGTGTTATTTGAGGATACAAAAGCCACATTCTGAAAATTTGAGTTTGAACTTGACTATCCTTTAATCTCAGCTTCATACACCTTTAAACTGTTATCATCCATGATCATGTGTGTCTAGATCTGATTTGTTTGTCATGATTAAAGCAAATTTTCAAGCTGAGAGTAAGACTTTTTAGCATACTCAAATTTGCATACTTCTTGAGGATAACTTCACTGATGACTTTCTAATTGGCTGATGAGTTTCTGGAAACCTATATAGGTTTTATCTAGTCCTTCGATCTTGTTGCAGTAAATTTTTCATAATGCTACATCTAGAATGGTTTCTGCATTTTCTTTGATTTCTTTGTTGCTCACACTAGTCTTGATTGTTCCTCCATAGGGTCTTTGCATCCTTGATCTATGAAACTTCAATAGGCGCTATCAGGAATGGCCACACCCAGAGTGCTTTTTGCTTTTAATTCCTTCATTTATTACTAGCTTTTGTGTCTACAGTTTTCGGAGGTAATTGGGACCTGTTCGCAACTAGCTGTTGCAACAACAGGTGCATCACCATTCACAATAACCTCCCAAAGAGCATAATCAATGTGAGTAAGATATTGCTCCATTCTCATGATCCATAGATTATAGTATCCTGTTTTGAGTATAGGAAGTTTTAGTGCAGACACTATTTGGGTAGTTTCTGACTGTG
This sequence comes from Tanacetum coccineum, assembly GCA_026074375.1. NCBI lineage: Eukaryota > Viridiplantae > Streptophyta > Magnoliopsida > Asterales > Asteraceae > Tanacetum > Tanacetum coccineum. The sequence continues at coordinate 9,238 of BQNB010150334.1, forward strand.
ATTCCATCTTCTCTTTGATTATGAGATCTTGTGTAGATATAGTGTTCTTCTTATTCAGAGTTTCTCAACAAGCTCTGATACCACTTGTTGATCCCTTCTTGTATATATCTTTACTATAGCTTATTTAATAGCATAGTTATATTGGATAGTTCCAAGACCACTATCGTAGAAACTAAGATTGAGTATATCCTATACTATGCCGGAATCTAGTTTGCAATACAAGAAGAAACAATGAAGACAGTAAAAACAAGATTTTACTAACACTTGTCAATATATTGATATATTTTGAGTTTACAAATAACATGAATACTAACTATGATTGCTATGCAAAATTTGAATACTCATATGAAACTGATATTAGATCTATGCCGTGGGGTTCCTTTTAATGGTTACAAAATGCGTTAAGATGCATTTTGATCTTTTCTATAACGTAAACGTCTCCTCTTAATCAAATAAGTTTATACTATCTTCTTTTACAAATAATGATACTTATCTTCATAAGTATTCTTGTTCTTCAATCAACCTTTCTCTTCTCTGATATGTCTTTGATCTCATCTTTGACAGCATTAATCCTTCCAGCAGTAGTAACTGAGCACAAACAGCATAAACTACTTAGAAGTTTACTCTAGCAGTACTAACATACACTAGCAGTACTAACTTTAGTACTAGCAGTAGTAACTACTTAGTATATTTTTAGTTCTTCATCTCTCTTTTTTTCTATTATTTTTTATTTTTGAGCAGTCTTAACTTCTAACTAACAGCGGTAACTTCTATACTTACCAGTACTAATTATACTAAATTAGTATACAGCAAGTCGTAACTTTTTACTACTACGCGATAAACTACTTAGCAGTAATTTTCCTTTAGTATTTACCAGCAGCACTAAGTTATGCTGACAGCACTAATATATACGGGTGAGCAGTAGTAACTCAAGGAAATCATCTTGGAAGTCCTTTTTTACACCCAACCCCCCTATGTTTTCTTGAAGCTCCTTCAGGAAAATTGACTTTAGTTCAAAGTGATCTTTGTCTTCATTTTAGGCCTTAGCATAACCCGAGTATACTTAGCTGGGTCTTTCTCATGTATTGCTCCACATAGTTTCTTTCCATTGTTTTCGCAACTTCTTCCTCCAAATAGTTTTTTGGTCAGAAAATTGGAGCGAAACCAGGAACTATCTCAATTCGTCAAGACTTAGTGTCTTGAAGTGCTCTCCGCTAAATGATCGAAATTCTCGTCAGGTTCTTCGTAATGGTGTGTTATGTTCGCTCGTAGAACTCTTTGTCATGCACTACCTGAAAAAAAGGATAAACCAATCAGTAGATAGGCTCTTAAGAAAAGATAAAAAATTTAGGCATGAAAATCAATTATGAAAACAAGTTCGTTTCTGTTTCAGTTGATCGATGCCGCTATTTAATTAAAGGAAATTACGCCGTATTAATCTTTTTGGATGCGAATTACGCTTTTATTGGACAGAAAGTTAGATACGCCGTATCCAATGGTGTTGATACGCTCCGTATCGGTTATCAACCAGAAAAGTGTTGTAGGAAAAATTAATTATATTTAAAACACCCCAAAATACAAGCAAATCAATTAATAAGACAGATATACAAGATATAAGTATATAACTAATCTAAATTTACACTTAATCCTAAGGGTTAAATCTATGCTTAATATAACAAAAAAAAATACTAGTGTAAAATAAAAATCTAAAGATTAATTTCATCCCCAACAACGGCGCCAAAAACTTGATGTGTCATAGTGTGGTATTTATTTATGATAGTTCAAGTTTTAAATTTATATTTTGCAGACTTAACCAAAAACAACACTTTAACGGGCAGTGTACCTGGTTGGTGTAGGATCGTGGTAAGTTAGGTGTCGGTACACTTGAAGCGAGGTTAAATCCTTTTAATTTATTTATTACTTTGGTTTGCTACTCTAGTTACATTCTAATCCTAAAGTAATACCTATGAAATCCTATGTTAGTTCTAATCCTATTTTTAACAGGTAAAACGGGGGGGTTTCGTCTGAGAGGACTGGCACAGTATGTGGTGACTACAATCAACTCTCAGAGATACTTTTAACCCACGCAGCAAATTAACAGACGATAAAAGTGTGTTCAAAACCTTATAATAGGAAACACTGTATTAACACAATATTAATTCGATCTAGAAGTGGGTTGTTTATTCTGTGCAATGATTACTGATCTCGAGGTGGGATTTCATTCTTTAGATTGGCGGGTACTTTTCTTAAGACCTAGACACATTAATTCTGTCACAATGAAACCATCCACATAAAGCTTCCTTATTTGTTGATTATAATCTATCTTAGGGATTACGGCAATGGTGATCTTGTTAAACCCTAGGTCATAGAGACTTTACCCACTTACTGCTTAACGATAATTCATACACTAGTATGCCACTAACCAAGTATTTACCAATTAATTAGAACATACTCATTGATCCCAAGGGTCACCTACAAGTCCAACTAAGCTCACAATCTAAAGGCAAGATAGATCGTTAATCGTGATCCTATTGGTCTAGATGTATTAACCAATATATGGAGAGCTATCCCGGCATCTAGATTACTTGGTCCGTATACTTGGATCCTTGGTGAACTGTAATGGAAACCATATCAAGGGGGGAATATGTTTCCATTTTCAAAACTTTAATCTTTTGTATCCAAATCGCCACTCAAGTTTGACGTAATATGAGAGAAAGTGTCGGATAATAGTTTTACAACAACTAGCACATATCTTAATAATACAAACTCAACCACAATATTAACTACAAAGTAGTACATAACCTTAACAAATAATATATACACAACCATTCACACAGTCATAAGCACAATGCAAGTATAAAAGTAAAGTGGTAAATGTAAAGAAATAAGTAAAGCTAAAGGTAAAAGAAAATTTTAACCGACACGGTGATTTATAGTGGTTCGGTCACGAAGCTCCTCTTCGCCCTACTCTACTCCTCGAGTATCCAACTCGAGAGTTACTTCACTAATCAACAAGCTCCTTTTTGCGTGTGAAAACCTTATACCCAATGCTTACATTATTTTCCAAACACTAAGCTAGATGTAAGTTCTTCTTCGGGGTTACTAGAATCAAACCCATTATATTTTATGGCAACATAACAAACCTTGCTGGTTTTATGGCCTAAACACATAAACCGCGTCGCTTACATTATTTTCTGACACTAAGCTAGATGTCGAGTCCTAATCTTAGCTAGAACCAATCTACCACTTCACCAATGTATTTTAAGGTATGAATACTAACCAGCCCATAATTAACCCATCCAAATATATACATCATTTAGATCTACACACTACTAAAGATTGGAAGACATAGACTCGATCTATATGTAACAAATGTTACAAATAGACTAACTAGACTACATAACTTCGGATCTTGAAGATGACCGAAGTTCTTCTCTTGTACTTGAGGAAAGGAGAAAATGATAGAAGATTTGATCACATTTAAACAAGATTAATCAAGTTGAATGATCAAAAATTTAAAAAGATTTAGTGAGATCTAGAGAGAGAGAAATCTAAAAGAAAAACATGCAACGGGTTATAAAAATAGTTGGAGATGACCCACTATTTATAGGAGCTAAAAAATAGTCTGTCAGGAAATGATGGTCCCAGATATATTAGGGGGCCATCGAATATTTAAGAGGGTCGCCGGCCTATTTAAGGGACCGCCCCGATAGACGCTCTTGTTTTTGTCTTTTTGTGGTGACAAACTTGTCTGGTGAAAGTTTAACATGTTTTGGGGGGAAAAGAACCAGATTTTGAATTTTAAAATAATTACCACATAAAACATTTCTTTATAATAAAAAAATAATTTGTCTAATTAATTTTGGAAAAAATTATTTTGTTACATTTATAAAAATGTAAAGTTTAAGACAAAAACTTATTTCTTTTTTTTATTTGATCATTCTCCAGTGTAATGCCTCTGTTGTGTACATGCCTTACTGGGATTTGCGTTCGTGTAAAACAATGTCCGTTTGATGATACTTGAGACGTCGAGAGTGTGATGCATGTATGAATGCTGATTTGTGATTACGAGTAACTGGACGCACTCTTACAGTTACATATGTACAAGTCACATGTTTGTCATCACCAAAACATAAAGAGATTGTTATAGATTAAATACCATATATTTGCTCAATCAATCTCCTCCTTTTTGATGATGACAAAATATGTAAACTATAGCACATAGTAAAGTTTAAAAGTTACTCGTTTACACTCTCTTCTCACTCTTTTATCGAAGTAAAAAGGTATAATGTGGATTATAGTTGGAGCATATAGGTTGGAGGTATGAGAAGAAGGTAAGTGTGTAAGGTAAATATGTTGGAGGAATTAGAAGAAGGTAGGTACTCCTAGTATATGTAGTGTGAAAGAATGAAAGGAAGGTGGGTGCTCCGTATATTATAGATGAAGGTATGAGGAAAAAGACGTGAGAAATAAAGGTTGAAGGTTATTTTATGTTTCTTGGATAGTCGAGAGGAGGTTATAAGAAATAAGAGGAAGACATAAGAAGAAAATAAGTGCTCTAGGTGTATAGGTTGGAGGAATGAAAATAAGGTAGGTGTTTCGAGTGTATAGGTTGAAGGAATGAGGAAAAGGCAGGTGCTCCAAGTATATAGATTGGAGGAATGAGAAGAAACATAAGAAATAAGGTTGAGGTGGTTTTGTGTTTCTTTAATAATTTAGGAGAGGTCATTACTAGATAAATGAGCGGGCATGATAGAATTGTAGGTACTTCAAGTATATAAGTGGAAAGTATTAGACGAAACCTGAAGGTTGAAGGTGATTTTGAAGTAGATGAGGTGAAGTATTTGGAGTATGGATGAGCCCTTCATCATATTTGAAAATCCCCAATCCTATCTTCCTATAAAGGTGAGCTTGCATCATCCCAGTAAAGTCTTCTATCATCACGATTTAACCGACTCCTTGCTATTTACCCACATATCTCCTAGCTCCCCCTTGCTCATTCATCCCCATGATAATTATATTCCTTGTATATTGACTCTAAAGGATCCATGAATCAAATAAATTGCCATCGATGCTAAAGAAGTTTGATGCAATTTAAATGAGTAGAGCGCTTGCAAGTGCTCCCACTTGGTGTATGCTCCCCTTTGTTTGGGGCACCAAGGAATCAAGATATAGATGTGTGCTACAAAACAAAGTTAGTAGACAAGTGCACATATATATATAGCAAGATAAAAGCGGAACTAGACATGCATTTTAGGTGTTAGTATTTTAAAGTATGACACTTTAAAAGAAAGTTAGAAGATAGACACATGCAGTCATTGTTTTAAAATCAACAATCTAAATGATATAATTAAAAGACTCAAGACATATGTTTAAGGACAAAGATTAGACCGACTTTTAACAAACGAGAATGGGATTCGTTTATTGATTGACACAAAAATATTAAGAGAATGACTTTTTTTTAAAGGTAGACGAATGACACTTAATGTCTTGGCGAAATATGCCAAAATATATACTTTAAAAAGATAAAAAGAAAAATAAGATGAGGATGGAGACGATGTGATTTTGAATGTTAATAAAAATGATTCCATGGAGTCGAAAAGTGAGAAAGGATGAGCGAGACTAAAGAAGGAACGTGTTGACGAGAGGTTGATAGAAAAGATTGATATATCATTTGCACTAACAATTGATGTGCATGTGATCCTATCGAGACAAAGGTGGATGATTAGGAATTCAAAAGTTTGTTTGGTGTTTTGTTGGTTGACAATGTTGAGGAACAAAAGTGGGTATGTAAAATGAGGTGGTAGTTCTTTCATGGTGGAAGAATAATGAGAGACTCAACAATGTGGTGACTCAATAACACTTGAAGATTGAATATCTTCTTTATGTTCTTCACTTTCTAGAAAGTGGAAAGTTTAGTGAAGGAGTGATATTTGCATTTAGCAAATTACTTAAATATTTCGGATGAAATAATTAAGTTAGGAGAGATATAGGAGGAAATTTTAATAGTAACAATACTATTAAAAGAGAAGAAATGTTTAGACATGAGATGAAACGTTAGAGGAAATAAGACTTATTATAAGTGAAAAGGAACGTTTAGGAGTGAGAAGAAACGTCGGAAGTAAAAAAGACTATTAGAAGTGAGACGACTATCAGAAGTGAGAAGACTATTAAGAAAGAGAGGAACCGTTTAGAAGTGAAAAGACCATTCGAGGTGAGAAAAGAGGTTTACGAGAAGTGAGGACCAATTTATGAGTATGACGATTGTAAGAAAGAGAGAATGTTTCGTCGAACAGAAAAAATGTTTTGTCGAAGAGAAAAGGAAAGTGTTTTAACTTATGTTGTTAAAAGGCTTGAATAGGGATTTTTAGATATGACCTTTAATGTTTGCGATCGCAAGTTAAAGATACTTGAATATTTTGGATGAAATTTTTAAGTTGTCAAACCTACTTGGAGGAGCGTTAGATTTGTATCTAACCTTTACTAGACAAAAGAGTGGATCATTCGAAAGAAAAAAAGATGATGATTAGGGGAATGTGTGAGTGAAGACTCTAGGAGATATAAAACTGTTTTATGACTCTTTTAACTTTTTAGATTTGTGACACGGACACAAAAAAAAATATTCTAGTGTTGGAATATATATATAATATATAGGGACGGGTTCTAGAGAAAACCATATTTTGTTAAAAAAAACCTAAAAAACCAAACAGATGCACTGAAAAAACCAAACAGATGCCTAAATTTTTTCAGGCTATATAAAAGATTTTTTAATGCATCTGTTTAGTATTTTTAGTGCATATGTTTAAGTTTTCT
>BQNB010150335.1:0-16050 GCA_026074375.1 Tanacetum coccineum
GAGCAAGAAAAAGCTATTGTAGCAAGCCATAACTGACCATGCCATACAAACGGAATTGTGTATATGGTTTGGCCTACATTTAGTGTCTAAAGCCAACTAAATATACTCGTTTAGGCTATATAATTTCCTTTCGACATCTTGTCCAAATTATTTTGGGTTAAATTCATTAAATAGAAACGTACCTTTCAAACTTTACATATATAGTAAACACACTTATTTTATTACCAATCTAGTAATCGATACTTTCAAATTTATAACATTATAGTAAATAAGCTGACAAGTTACTGGTTACAACCGGTTAACATATGAAAATGACCGACACGTCATCATTACACGTCACATATTATTATGGTTAAGTTCATTAATTAGAAACGTACTTTTTAAAATTTACACATCTAGTAAACGTATTTTCCAAAATTTAGTGACGTATAATTTTTAGGTGAAATCTAAAAAAAAGAAAATCTATTTGGAAAATCAACCGGTCATATTTACTAAATTGTCAAAAAGTAGCCGGTTTTAATTACTAGATTGGTAATAAAACAAGTGTGTTTACTAGATGTGTAAATTTTGAAAAGTAGGTTTATATTTAATGGACTTAACCCAATTATTTTCTATCTTACTTTACTAATTAAAGATGTTTTTAATAATGGCTTTGATTAGAATTAGTATCACATGTAAGCTACGTAATATCATGTATTTGCATATTCTGCTCATGTGCTTGCTTTAAATACTAGTTAAAGTGCCAATATACAATAAAAGCCTAATGTGACTACAAAGACTTCATAACCACCTATAGTCATGTAAATGGGTATGACATACACCGATGGTTGAAATTGGGCATCACGTCCCCAGTTTCATTCTTTCTAGTTAACGCCGAGTACTGGGTTTGCTACACCAAAGTTCCATGCAATATGTTTTCTGTTTGTCCGGTGTTTCAATTCTATTTTGAGTTTGATGATAGAGAAACGATATATATTATTTAACAAACCATCTTGGTTAACAAATATGCTAACGCAACTAACCACAAGGTAAAGTGACACATAGGAAGTGACGTCATGTAGATCTGAAATAATTGATTGTGTACCCATGTGTATGGTCTATTGATGTAGTGTGAATGACCGAATTTATAGGGGTTAGATATTAATACCTCCGTAAGGCTGGATGGAGTAACAAGGGTAAACTCACCATCCACCTCAGCGTCACGTCATCTTTCTCTTTTCAACTTTACCACTCAACTTTCAACCGTTTTAACACTCATCTTTCATATCAAACTAATCTTACAACATTATTTTCTTATTTAATTTACTTTCATTCATAAATTAAAAACGTTAACGTAAACGTACGAAATTAATAAAAACGTAAACGTAATTAAAAACTTTTATTCATACATTAAAAACATTACATAAAAAATTACAATACGAAAATAAAAATACATAACAAAGTACGAAACAAACAAAGCTAAAACTAAGCATTTTGAGTCAAGTGTTCGATCAAATCGTGTCAAAGGTTTTGATGCGCTTCTGATGATTTGATCCACCTCATAACTCGTTGCACTTGTTCTTCGTTTCGTAGCGGGTCGTCCGGCTGATGTGCTTCCTCCGGGAACCATCTGGGAGATATCGCATAATTTTTGTATTTTCGAATCATATTATGTAATATGATGCATGTGTACATCATACTAACAATCCTATCTTTTTTTAGCGCTCGTGCGGGATTGTTGGTTAGGTATCGCCCATTTCTTTAAGAAAACAAATCGCTCGTTCCAATCTTTCTTGCCGATTCCTGTTTTGCTTAAACAAATTGCTTGTGGTCATATCAGCTGGTTCTGGAATCGTCTTATACGAGCTGGCGCCAAATTCAGTGGATATATCCCTATCAACAAGAATAGGTTCCATATGGGTAAGTTAACGCCGTTAGCCACAAAAGGAATCTCAGGTGCTCTAGTCCCGGTTTTGAGGACGTTTTTAAATTAGGGGATTGATTACAAACGTGATATCGTTGTTCGATCCCAACTACACAAAGAAAACATGCCATATCCACAAGTCTTGCGAAAAGCAACGGCTTCAAGCAAAATGAAAAGGTAATTCGAACCATGATCATCTGTCTAACATACGGGGCTTAAAGGCGTACGGACAAAACGAACCACTCTCAATCGTACATTCAAGACTTCTAACATCCCGAACAACCCCCTGAGGCCTTTTCTTCGTGATGCCGGATAAAAGTTTGTCAACATCAGTATAACCGTAGGTCTTCCTCAAAACTAGGACCATAAAATCTCCATGAACAGTTGACAAAATGATCAAGAGCCATAGTGACGATTTTTTTTTTTCTTTCACCCATATTTGCATGTTATTCATCGTAGAAAGCTGAGCATTAACGCCGTAACTGCCAATTGACGAATTGAGATGTGTACTTTATCAACGGTGGAAATGCCTTCTCTTCCGCACAATTCGGGGATTATTTGAAAGTATGCAGGTGGAGTAGTTACTGCATTCACTAGTCTGGATTGAAAAGTGGACGAGCCATTCGGAACGTCTGCCGAAAACATTTTTTATTGTACATCGAGCTGTCAGTAAAATAGGCAGCGACTAGACGCTCATGAGCTCCAGCACGATCTCTGGTTATGCTATTTCTCGACACTTGAGTAGCATGTCGTCTCGTCTTAATATACGCATGGGCTCATTTTAATAAACGTCTTCTTGCGGCTACTAATTTTCTTCTCCTTCTTCTACATCATGTCTAGGCCCAAAACGTATACACGAATTATTTTGATTAAATGTAGTAACGTGAGAGTGTTGTTATAAATAAATAGAAATAGTTGTGTATAAAAATAGATGAAGTAGTGGGTATTTATAGGTAAAAAATGAGGGTTTTTTTTTTAAAAGTTTTTTTTTATAATGTAACGGATAAAAAAAATGCGGCCCGAAAATTACCACTCACTTGTGGTGAGTGGTTCACCTTTCACCATACAACTCGAACGCGAGTTACTTCCTCCGGAATAAGAAACGAATGGCGAATGGTGAGTGGGAATGGTGACTTTGCCCTTACTCCGCCCAGCCTAAAAGTGTTGCCAATACCTCTCTTAAATTTTTTTATTTTTTATTTTTACAATTTTGTTTGTATTATAAAACTGTTAAATTTAAAAAACGGAACATAAATTATAAGGTTTGATATGTCAAAAGCAGTAAAACATGAAAAATACGGAGCAGGAAGTTGTCTTATCCTGTTAATAAAATGGGTAAAACTACCGGGAAAAAATGCGGAACAAAAGTTATAAAGTCTTATAAGTCAAAAACTGTAAAATGTGAAAAATACGGAACGAAAAAATATAAAAAATTGTCTTGTCCTGTCGGCACAGCGGGTATCAAAGGGGTATTGATGGTAAGAGGTAACAATAACATGACCCAATTTATATTATTCACAGTGTGGGTTGACTTTGGGCTACTGATCCCAGCTTCATTAGATAAATTAGTACCTCCTTTTCTAAGTTCAGCACATGTGATTGCTTGTGACTTCAGTTAAAATGGCCATCCTTTGCTCAGTTTCTCAATTACACCGATTCTTAAATATACAGTAACTGTTTCAAGTTGCTGCTAATGTTAAAAGCTATGATCAATTATGCCATAAAAAATAAAAATGAAGATTGCATTATCTGCCAAAATTTAATATTTAAAGGTTTAGTCAATGAAAGCTTGGATTCAAAATATTTTGGTATAGCTGTCAATACCAATGATAATTTATTATGTAATTACATACCCATGACATATCATCTCCTTGTTGGGATATGTATATATATTAAATAATATATGTTTGGGAAATTACGTGAACCTATAGGGCACATGGGTATACACAGAGAATACGTTTATTAATGTAATTAATATATTTATTATATATTAATTATATTAATATATTTCACGAAATAATTAAATTGTCGTTAATTATAACGTTAGACGTTATAACTAATTAATAGATATTAACAATTGAGGGACTTGTTAGTACGAAAACCAAAACCTGTGGGGTGTTGGTTGTGCCCGGTCCAACTAAAGGAGTACAAGAGAGGAAAGTGTCGATTTATGAAACTTAAGGAGGTGTTCTAGTCTAACTTGGAGAACAAATTTAGAGACTCTATAAATACCTCTTAGATTCATAAATCAGACGAGATTTATGATATACCTAAAAGTGATTTGACACGAACATATCATACCAAAAGCTAAAAGTCAATCGCAACATGCACTCCAAATGGCTTATTATATGCGCATGACTTTTCATGCATTACATACATACGTATGCATGGAAAGGATATGGCATGGCAAAAGGTTATCTATCACACCCCACAAAAGCGACGGGAATGCGACATAATGATTTACATAGCTCAAGATACAAGATCATACCATACAAGGTCTACAAAGATTTAGATTCACAATAGTTCACCAGTTTACATTTTAGATCCGAAAGGCACAAGTCTCTAGACAAACACCTCATGAGTGTACGTCTTTAGTTCCCATTACTCCCGATTTACCTTGGCTGGAAACACAACTGAAAATGATACTCGAAAAGGTCAACATAAAGTTGGTGAGCTCGTAGGTTTGATAACAACCCAGTTGGTGAGCTCGTAGGTTTGATAACAACCCAGTTGTTGTGCCGTAGTTTTCAAAAGGTGGACAATTGTGCAATATGACAGTGAATACATGCAATAGATTAGATTTCAACATAGCAACTCCATGCTATAAAAGATCCTCAACAATATAGATACCAATGCACGCAAAGTTCTCAACTCTAAGTTCACACGTACCTAAAGCCTACCAGCTGGAGCTATACATAGGGCGGAAGATCCACAAGTTCACAAGATCACAAGATCCACAAAACAAGTTCAACCAAATCTCATGTCATTCACATAGCAGTCATAGCACATAGCATTGTCCAAAAAGATAAAAGTTTCGCACAGTAATGAAAAAAAGTTCAAAACAGATTTGAGTGTCATTTTCCTCTAACAAAAAAGAATTAAAAAGTGAGGCTACGAGAACTCACCTCAAAATATGATTGATGATATCAAATAACATCACTTTTATAGCATCATTTATCCCATGTAAATAACTCATTTTGTGTAATTATTGCAAAGAATTGTTACTTAATCGTTTGTATTTGAGAATTGCAGTAATTATGGAGTACTTGGTGAAGATTAACTAAAAGGCACGCATTCTGGAGCTTAAACGAAGAAATATGAAGAAACTGATTCTGACATCCTATACACCGTATCCATCAAGGAAGATATGATGTATATGTGCCTGCACTTCACTAAAGACCACGAAGGAATAAGATCCAATACGCCGTATCCAGAGAAGCTTATACACCGTATTCAAGATATAGTAATAAAATATTCTGGAAGATATCGAACGTGATCCCTACTCCAAGAAACCCCCGATATGCCGTATTGACCTCAGTCGATACGTCGTATCGACCAAATTCCAAACCTTATAAATAGAAAACCTAAAAACGGGTTTTCAGTGTCCTAAATCATATTATCGATACCTCAACTATAAAAGTCTATTTTTAGAAGAGAAGAAGAGCAGAAGAGGTCGAGCAACGTAATTAATTCCATAGGAAACAACTTGTAATCTCCTATACTCTTGTAATCATTAAGTTTTTGGTATCATTCGTTAACTCAGTTAGTTTACCTTGGCTAAATTATTACTCTTGTATTGATTATGACGTTTGAAGGCTAATACCTTCGGGTATTAGCCATTATTATGAAGATCTGAATGTCTGATTTTGTTTATCTCGATTGCTTAATTTATCATTGAATGCTTGTTTATGTTTATCAATTTATACTTGTTTACGTGCTTTTGTATGCGACCTATCATTCAACTGGATCTAGTGATACGGACCAAGTAATCTAGATGCTAGGATGGCTCTCCATATAGTGATTTATACATCTAGACCAATAGGATCATGAATAACGATCTATCGTTGCCTTTAGATTGTGAGCTTAGTTAGACTGACAGGTGACCCTTGGGATCAACAAGTACGTTCTTAATATATTGGTAAAGACTGGGTTAGTGGACTACTAGTGTATAAATTGCCATTAAGCAGTAAGTGGGTAAAGTCTCTATGAGCTAGGGTTTAACAAGATCACCACTGCTTTAATCCCTAAGATAAATTATAATCAGCAAATAAGGATGCTTTATGCAGATATGTTTAATTGTGACAGAATTCTTCGTATCTATGTCTTAGGAAGAAGTAACGCCTAAGTCTTAAGAATGATATGTCACCTCGAGATAAGTAATTATTGCACTAAATAAATAAACCAACGTTCTAATCAGATTAATCATGGCTAATATAGTTTTCTTATATTTGGCTAGACCGCTCTTTTATCTTTTGTTTGTCTTCTTGTATGTGTTATTGTGTCTTAAATTGATTTTAGTCACCACCAAACCTGTGCTAGTCTCTCAGACTGAAACCCCCCTTATCTATTAGAATTTGGATTAACATAGGTCTAGCATAGGTTTAACATAGAATAGAAATAACTTAGTTTAGATAAACAAAATATTAATAAATTGAAAGATTGTTACTCGCTCTTAGTGATCGACACCCTACTTGCTACGAAACTCCTATCTGACCGGGTACACTACCTGTTAAAGTGTTATTTTTAGTAAAGTCGGCAAAATATAAATTTAAAACTTGAAATCATAAATCATAACCACACAACGACACATCAAAGCTGTTGAACAATTCCACAAGCTTTGATATAATCTTTAAACTCTTGACTAATGTATTCGCCTTCTCGATCTGATTGAAGTGCATTTATAGTCTTCCCGAGTTGATTCTCTACTTTCATTCTTAAACACCTTGAATGTTTCAAAGACTTCATGTTTATGTTTAAGAAATGACACATAACCATAACGACTATAATCATCCGTAAAGGTAATCAAGTAGCTATCATTATAAATAGAACTAACATTTGGCACAAGATTAAGCATATCAATTTCATAAATACCATCACTTGGAATAGCATTAAAATAAAGAACATAATTTATGGAAATTGAAATTTCATAATCCGTAAAACATTGGATAAAACCATTGTCTACCAAACGTGAAACTGAAACAACACCTCTAGTTATAGAAGGTGCATAATGGCAATCATCTAAACAAATCACTAGGCCATTAGATAAAACTAAGTCATCACTTCCAATAGCTTCTACTTGTTTCATCTTCCTTTCCACTCTAAGACCCTGTTTTGTGTTACAAATGTGAGTACCACAACGAGTGTCATACACCTAAGATTTATTAGGGAAAGAAAATAATTATATAGTGAAGATACATGAAGAACTAGCAGTGCTAACTTGTTTCTTCTTCTTAATAAACTCAGCAAGGTAAGCAGGATAATTCCTCTTACAATGCCCCACCTCTTTGCAGCGGTGGCAGGAATCATCCTTTGTTGGGTTCTCTTTAGCAAAAGGTTTTGGTCTTTTAGGCTTAGGGATATAACTTTTATCATTTCCCTTGCTTTTACATTTACCCTTGCCTTTAGCATTAAACGGTTTCTTATTGGCTTTCTGGATTCTACCACCTTGAATAGCCATTACTTGTGGTGTAGCATCCTTTTTAGGTAAACCTTTCTCATACTCAATAAGCAGAGCATGTAGTTCACTAATTGTCTTCCACATGTTATGCATATTGTAGTTACTTACAAATCCAGCAAAGTCACTAGTGAGGAGAAAACATCTTCTATTGGCAGTATTAAACATACGAGCAGCACAAACCTTGGTTTAAGTCCAACAGTAGTAACTTCTAAAATTTACCCCAGTAGCAGAAACTTAATACTGGCACCATTAAAAATATACTAGCAGTATTAATCATATTAGCATTACTAAGTATAAACTAGCAGCATTAACCCTTAGTGATAGCAGCACTAACATGAACTAGAAGTATTGATGTCTCCTGGCAGCACTAACTTACATAAGCAGCACTAATAATCATAAGCAGTAACACTAACCTTTAAAGATAAGGCTAGCAGTATTAACTCTGGTTACTATTGTCCTTTTGATACTAGCAGTACTAATCTCCCTTTGGCAGTATAAAGTGCTCCTTCCTCCTATACCTTTTGAGATACTTTTTAGCGTCAGTAAAGCACCAATATTTACGATCACCAGCAGTACTGTGTCTCGTGGCAGTAGTAACCACCAACGAGCGTCAGTAAAGCACCAATATTTAAGTATCCAGACGACACCCTTTTAGCGACACTTTTTCTGTTACAAAACTGTTACTAATTCATCATTCTCATCAACTGGTAATGATTCTTTTCATAGAATAAGTTCCAAAGAACTCTTAAATTATGTAACCAAGAACCACAATCAGCAACCATGTTGTTTTCACGAACCAATCAATAACAATTGTGAATAAACTTCCTGTTATATCAAATTAGGGTTGCTGAAAAACCCTCATATCACCAGATTCGACATGATAACCAAGACAAAAAATTAGTACCAAAACTTTCCTTCATAGATTGGCGACATAATGACACCAAAACACCTTGTAGATCCTAGATCATGAGCCATGAGGCTCTGATACCACCTGATGGAACCTAATAACCTGATAGGTTCTTTGATCGTTTATAGCTCGAGATTGGTTAGACCTCATCTAGGAACATGATAACAAAGACAATAACATATATGCACAACGGAATTAAACAAAAGAACAATGTTATCATCAATAAGGTTTTTCTTCATTATCATTCACTCCAAGCCTCAATTCTACTTTGATCAATAGTAGAACAATTACATCAATAAACTGTAACAGGAATCATAAGATCCTTAAGGCTACACCACACAAACTAGACATCTACATTTTCCCTTAGGATACACACACACGTTTTTTTATGTACGCATAAACTACACGACCTAATGTCTCTTTATATAGTAGATGATCACTATTTACAAAGATTAATAACAAAAATAATTAGGAAAGGAAAGAAACAAAAAATATCTTCCCTAACTTTTATCTTTATCTTCTATATCTTTTATCTTCTTAAGGAGATCTTTTAGAATCTTCAAAATCTTCCATCTTTTGAAGAATTCCAGCTTTGCGTTTAAGTCCTTTTGTTTCATTACTTGTTTCTTTTGTCACATCAAATCTATAATTCCCAACAATTATAATCAGCAATAAGATGCTTTATGCGGATTCTTTTAATTGTGATAGAATTCTACGTGTCTAGGTCTTAGGAAGAAGTAACAACACCTAAATCTAGAATGATATTGCCGCCATCGAGGAAAAGGAATGCACATATGCAAACCTGTGGCAGTCTCTCAGGCTGAAAACCCCCCTTTATCCGTTAGAATTAGGATTAACATAGGTTTAGCATATGTTTAACATAAAATAGAATTAACATAGTTTAAATTAACTTAGTTTAGTTAACCAAAATATTGATAAAATAAAATATTTGTTCTCGCACTTAGTGATCGACACTCTACTTATCGCGAAACTCCATCTGACCGGGTACACTGCCCGTTAAAGTGTTGTTTTAGGTAAAGTTGGCAAAATATAAATTTAAAACTTAAACTATCATAAATTACACCTACATGATGACACATCATGTTTTTAGTGCCGTTTTCGAGGATCGAACCCGGGTCACCCTTGACTCCTCTATCCCTTACTTTTTGATGTCTATCTTTTGTACATTTATATTATTCGTATCATGATGTACCTAAACTTAAAACATATTATCCTTTGTTGTATATATATATATTATGATGTGATGTTTTGATTTGTTCGTGCATGATCGAATCAAGACTAGCAGTAAGTTCAACATATTAGCTCGTTGATTGCTTACGGACTCAAGAACCATATCCGTTACGAGAATAAAAGCAGGAGAGGAATGTGTTGAATAGTGTAAAAGAAGTTGAAGAAAATGTCTAACTTAAAGATTAGCTGAAAGAAAAATGCTTCCCGGGAAACAACCCGGATTGTTATTTATTTTTATCGAGTCTATCTCCGCAGACATCAGTAAAGCGTATCCGCGCCATACCATACGATATATTAAATGTTTGGACGTTATCAGTCCTTTATTTTTCTGCATTAAAAACTTTATTGTCAGTTTTATCTATACGGCGTATTCATGCACATGATACGGCGTATTCAGCAGAATGACTCGTATTGATACTTTTTACAAGTTTCTCCATATGGCATATTCTAGTTTATGGATATGGCATATTGGTCCCCTATACAATTTATTGTTTTTATTATTTATTAACCATAGGATACCCGAGATGAAATTTGCATGTTTTTCCTATAATTTGGCACATGACCTCGCTGGAAAAGAAATCGATGACGTTGGTGAAGTATCGATCATCTAGAATCCTATGTGTGTTGTAGTCATGTTGGAATCAGACGCATTTACAACACACATTCTTGCTCATAAACTCAACTTAGAGAATCTACCAATCAAAACATCAGGGGAGTTTCTCGTTCTAATTTTTTTTAATTTCCTGTTTTTAATGTTTTATCTATACAACGAGGATGTTTGTTAATTTAAATGGAGGGGGATAGAATTAAGAACGTCACTTGTTCTATTTTTCATATTAAAATGCTTAAATTATGCTCAAATTTAATTTTTTTTTCAAGCATACTTTTGTGAAATTACTAGTTACATAACCTGCACACATAACCCTTATTAGATATTGTAAGGATTCAGCCTTATCCGTTTTCAAATGTTTTACCCAAACCCAGAAAAACATAATGTGTCGGTGATGTGTAGACTTAGAACTTGGCTTGGTAATCTAGTCAGACCAGCAATAATAAGTACTATGGATTAGATGGAGTAACTTGTTTAAATTGGTAAGTTTCTAGGATTACACCCAAAAAGCCTTTATATGTTGTATTATTAACTAACTATACTGGTTAGTTATCCCCCGTATAAACCCTTTGTTTACTCTCATTTTAAGAGTAAGATACCCCTAGAAAAACTTGTAGAGCCAATCCTTTAGGATAACACCAACTATTTATTTTGTTACACCTTTACTTTCGCCTATCTTGTTAGATTATGTCCATTTATCAGTTGCTTGTTGCTTAAAGTGGGAAGTATGTATTTCTCGAGTCTTGTGTCATTTTCTATCTCTAGTGGTTGAGAAATTTGCACAATGCAATGGGAATGTAAAAGTAGTCAAACCTCATGTATTTTTACTACCATCACAATTATTGGTACATCCAAAGAATGAAGAATTATGGATAAAATTATCCGGAGTTATTATAATCATGAAGATGGTGAAATTACACCAAGATTCGTAGTTATGTATTGTAAAAAATCGAAAAAATTAGAAAAATCACAACAAAAAGCGGAGAAAAGTTTGAAGATAGTCGGTTCATAAAAGCTAAAACCGAAGGAATTATTTTAATGATCGATTATTCACTTGTCTTAGTAAAAGTATGTAAAGTATGGGATGCTTGGGAAGTTGACCATTACGGGAACGCCAACTTAGGTAGTTTTTTTTATCTATGAACAAGACTTTTGTGTATATAGTTATGTCTTTATCATGGTAACGGTCGGGAAAAAGTGTCTAGCAACTTGTACTGTTTTTTTAATCTTTGTTTTTTTTTATAGTGACTTATCTATTGTTTCATGAATTTTATTTAACAACAATTTATTTCCTTTCCTAATCATTAACCTTGGGTTTTACTTGAATGAGGATGTGATCGAGTCATGCACGTCTATTCTGTCGTTACGGCCATGCATGCGTGATTCAGCTGCCTTGTTGGTTTATTACTTTTGGTGAAAGTTAGAAGATCCACACCCTATATCATTCTTCATCCTAACCCTTGGTTAAACTCGAATGAGGATGTGATCGAACACACATGTCTATTTCGTCATTACGGCCATGTAATATAGTGGGGGGGGGGGGGGGGAATACGAACCATTGAGATGTGAGTGTAATTTTGGACAAAATGATTGTTAGAATGATCAACTATAAGGCTTATTAAAAAAACCTATTTTACCTTTATAAACTTGTTACTCCTTAGCTCTAGTGGAAGAGATGTGTATCCTTGCCAAACCTGTGATAGAATACTCGTCACGTCCGAGCAACTAAGCGAATTAGTTATATGTTACTACATAGATTAGTTGAGTGATTTGAGTGTTTTCATCTTCATATTTCGTGAGGTGTTTGGTTCTGTACTTTTAATTGATCGAATAAATGCTTAAACGGAAAAAAACCTTAAGGCATACATTTTTCATAAACTTCTTAAAGCACTTGAGGACAAGTAGGGATTCAAGTGGGTGCACGGAGTGATATTTAATGACATCAAAATAACGTCAATTTATAGCATTCATTTATCCTAAGTAAATAGACCCATTTGATATGGTTATGCCAGAATGTTAATTGCATCGTTTGTAATTAAAGAATAATAGTAATTTATATAAGGACTTGGTGGAAGATTAAGAGCAAAAAGGCATGCATTCGGACTTAAATGAAGAAATTTGAAGATACTGACTCAGACACCTATATTGGCGGAATCCATCAAGGAAGATACCGTAACTTGCCAGTACTTCACAAAATAACCCTGCAAGGGAATAAAGATCAATACGTCATATACAGAACGAGTCTATACGCCGTCTTCAATTTAAAGCAATAAAATATTCTGGAAGATATCGAACGTGGTCCCTACTGTGACAATCCGTCAAATTCAGAAGAAATTAGGGTTTACGATTGTAATTTGCGCGACGCTTACAAAGAATCGGCGAATCCTACGTTAAGCATCGATGATTATAATTTTCATCATTTACATTTTTCCGTTGTGTTTCGCGTTTACGTGAATTCTTGCTAAAACTCGCATTTTTACCTTTAAACTTTACCTTTATTTAATTTATACTTATACAACACTTTAAATAAACTTATAACAAAAAAAAAATTATAAACACACTAACCAAGGGCCTATGGCCGGCTTGGCTAACACCACACTCAACCCCATTTCCCATTTTCTATAAACCTAATCCTATTCTCTTTTCCCCACACATGCAACCTTTTCATTTCACAAGATTTTCAAAAACTTCTCACCCTCTTTTCCTCCTTTGTGGCTGCCGAATTCACCTACACCACCATCACCACTCTCACAACATTTTCATACTCCTTTTATTCATCTTATAACCCTCCTTAAGCCTCTTGCAAAGTTTGGTGCAATTCCATGAAGATTTGAAGGTGTTTAGGGCTTGTTTTCTTAGGTTTCTTGAGGGTTTTGATTGGGTTTTGGTTAGAAGAGCATTATCATCATAAGAAGAAGGTTAGAAGATTGTTAATCTTGTGTTGCTTTGGTTCGAAATCAGCCAACACAAGAAAGGAGGGTTCTTGTTTGATTCATTAGTCCAAATCTTCACTTTTGTAAGCCTAATCTTCTTTTATTTGTTCTACTTCTTTTTATTTCTCAATTTATTTGATTTTAATCCATGAAAATGAATGTTTAGATTCTGTAAATATTAAATGATGTATCTACTTGAGGGTGTTTTAGATTAGTTTAAGGCATTAGTTAGTCCTTAGGTAATTAAAATGATGTTCAAAAAAGGTTTTGTTTTGAAATATGGGACTGTTTTTGAAAATAGTAGCTAAAACGTATCTTAGATCCTAAAAATTTTAGCTGGGGTCTGGTGATTTAAAATTCATGGAGTTAGATATATGTCTCCACTATTTGAGATATTTGATGCTCAACATACTCATCCGGATGAGGGAGATATGGTCACAATACGAAATAGGTCAAATCTGGACATGCGTTTGAAAACGAGTACAAACTCCAAAATTTTTGCCATAAATAATAGAATCTTTTTGAATGGGTCAAGTAAGTAGAACAGCATAAGGAAACCATATCCTTTTGACCACACCTTCATTGGTTTATCTTGGTTGGGATACTATGGTCATTTTGGGTAAAGGTAAATTTTTTAACTAACTTTTCTGTTTTGACAACTAGGGGTTAGAAATGGTCTATTTCACATAGTTACGAAATTTTTTAAATTATGAGGCTGGCATTTCTGGAAACTAGACTCAAATAGATTTCCAGGGGTGAAAGCCTCATCTATAGAACACTTGTGAGCTAGGAGATATGACTCCATGACGTCAAGTTAAATGCAAAACCTAAATTTACGTCTAAGTCTAATAGAAAATTGTAAAAACGTATAGTAAAACTGGATAAAATAAAAGATTAGAACCGAAACTTGTAGATGTTCATTTGACTATAAGACCAGGTCCACATGTCATTTTGGGAATAAAAAGGACTTGGGTAAGTTCATGAAATCCCATACTTATCTCGTAAACACGATCTTCATAATCACATGTTTTAATTTCTAACGTAGTGTCACTTCTACTTTACTAAATCACGTCACTCTTTTAGGAGGTGCTGTTAGGAGTACTTCATCGCTCACTCAAGACTCTTAATCCTTTCTGATATTACTTGTCCTTATCGGTGAGTTTATAACCTCGGAAATTTATTTAAATTATTTATAAACCCGCGAGGGAGATAACATCTTGGTTTTATAAAATAGAACACAAGGACCTGAATGTATGCTAGTAGCCTTGATATAAAATGTTAGGCTTAACAACTCGCTAAATAAAAAAGTCCAACGGAAAATCAGAATTGTTAATTGCCGCGTATACGGCATACGCTTATACATGAAATAGATATTGGAGATTACACATCCGATCCGTGACGACTAGCTACGTCTTGTGTTGGGAAACGGCATACCTTGTTGGGGACCCCAACATAATTAGATGGTAACGTTCAATGTCATGAGACTTATAAATAATCCCCCGATATAACTTTGTTTGGCCACATCGTTATATCCTAATGAATATTGAGAAATGATACTTGTGTTCGGAAAATTTTATTGTTTATATATAAACTCTATGGATTCACTCAACATTATTGTTGACTTTTAGCATGTTTTATCTCAGGTCCTTGAAGGTAATTCGGCGATGGAGAATTTGGTTGTCGCTTATGGAAACCTAAATGTTTTGATGGCCCATTAAATAAAAGTCATTCAAAGATGATTTGTAAAAATGTTGTATGAATTATGAAACTATTTGGGACCTATGATGTAAACTTTTACTTCGAATGAATGTATTTAAAAACGTCTCTCTTCGAGTTGTTTTCTATGCTTGAGTTGTTATATTATGACGTAGCACCCTAAATGACCCTTCCGCTGAGATATATGAAAATGGGGGTGTTACAGATTGGTATCAAGAGCTTATGTTATAGAGAACAAAAGATTTTCAAAAAAAAAATGAACGAAAGGATTTTTGAAATCTTTTAACTATAACTGTGCAAGCGAAATCTCCGAATTACCAATGGACAAGAATGAGAAGGAATTATTTATCGATATATATATATATATGGAAAAATATATATGTTATAATATGAAATTTTCATTTATTTGAATATAAATGTTAATTATGTAATTATTTTAATACTAATACGAGATATTTATACGATGCAGATTGTCATGGATAACCCTAATCACCTTAATGAACCGAACGAAGATATTCCTGAAGTGAACCCAGTTATTCCCGAGCTGAACCACGTTGAGGATGCCCATGATCCCAATGAAATGGTTGACATTCTCGATGATAAGGATTTAGTAGATTATGATGGGGATAATGAAGAAGAACCTAAAGAAGAACCTGAGGAAGAACCCGAAGAAGAACCGGAACCAAACAATAGGCATGGGAATCAGTTTGCCCAACATCCTAACCCACAGCATGGTAATATGAATGGTTGGTTAGAGGAGGATGATGATATGAATGAGAATGTTAAAAATGAGGATATCGAGGATGAGGATGTTGAGATTGAGGTCGATGACGATGCGGAGTTGATCTTTCCTTATGAGGTGGAGGGTGACCAAACCCTGCCACCTAGAGATGAGTCTTCTGATTCTAAACCACCTAATGCGGAGTCATCTGATTCTGTATCATCTGATTCCGAGTCAGAGGATGAGGAGATTGATGTTGCACCCGAGGTTGATGTTGCACCTGAGGCTACTGTTGGGACTTCTACCCAAAAGCCTTATGTTATTCGTGACTT
>BQNB010150336.1:0-15038 GCA_026074375.1 Tanacetum coccineum
AACGTAAACCTGCAGGTCAAACGGTGGTAACGGCAACCTCAATCCCATTCAAATGCTCAATCTACGAAGTCATACTATCTAGAAAGCTCAAGATTTAAAGACAAAGACTTCCGCAAACTCTGATTTGAAGCTTTCAAGATAATGCATAAGTATGAGCATGTTGGTCAAAGACATAAGATCGCAAGATTCAGCAAAGACGATAAAGACAATGACAAAGGCTCAAAGTCAAGATCGCAAAGCATGAAGGAACAAGCCTACAACAAATAACAAAGAGAAAGACCAAGACCGCATGAGCTTAACGACAAAAGCAATCTCATTGATCTCATGAAGGAGTGTCATCAATGAACTCACTTCGGGGGAGATTGTTAGCCTCAAAATATTGAGTCGAACATGAAGTTCGTTCATTATGTATTTAAGTCTCGGTCAATCAATTAGTTAACGTTGTAATAGGAAAGTATCGGGAATCGGGCTCGATAGTTAATCTAATATTGTATATGTTTCGGGTTTAATCCTAAGCAAAACCCCAGCCCGGGTCCTAGTTAAATATCCCGCGCGTCACTTTTAAGTGTCGGGGTATATAAGGAACTTTTCCACTTAGAAATGTTAGTTGTTCAAAATATCTAAGAAATATCTTTTCTCTTTTCTCTCATCTCTCTCTCTAGTTTCTCTCTCTAGAACAACTCTTTCTTTCTCCTTTCTAGTTCGATTTCGTGATCGATTGTATGAAGTGAAGTGTTAACGGGTTCCTACATATTGTCACGACACCTTATGTTTCATTTGTTATCTATTTCATTTAGTTATCTCTATTGTTGACACCATGGTGTTGTGATGATATCCATGATGCTACGCCTCGTGTTTCCGTGATAGATTGGTATCAAAGCCTTTGGTTATAGAGAAGTGGGTGGTTGAGCCTAAACTATAACCTAGGAGTCCTTTACGTAGATGCATGTTAGGGCTTAAGCATTTACTAGTATAACTAGTATGCATTTTCCCTCATAATTACATGATTTTATTTCGTAGTTTTGGTTAAAAAAAATTAGCTATTTTGATTGCCTTTATCTGATTTAGTGTGCCTTATCTCTTGATAAATTAGCTATGCCTCATCACCTTCAATATAAATTCCACATTGGGGTTGCCATTGCAAAAGGATGTAGGGGATACCAGGAACGAGGGCTTGGGTAAGGTGGGGTAGCCACAAGATTCGTATACCGTTTGACATGTACCCATGCAGAGTTGAAGAGAGGTTGACCATAAAATTAGTTAAGGGAGAAGAGATATTAAAGATTGAAACAACTGTGACTGCTAAAGATGGTACAATTACCAAATTTCCAGGAAAATTCCCAGAATACAAACCAACCAAGGAGGAAGAAGAAATTTTTAAGTTAAAAGCAATTTGTGAGAATGTGATTTATGACATATCTGACCGTGATTCGGATCTAAAGTCCACGGCTGGGAGTGGACCCAAGGACAGTGAGATGGAAGATACGGGTGGTAGTGGAATTCGAATTAATGCCTAATTTTGCTTCTTATTAAGATTAAGACTTTAGGGTTGTTTGACCTTGTTTTGGAATTTTATTAGGAATGTTTACTTTTGAATATTGGATTTCGTTGGATTATTTTAATAATATGATTTAAGTGATTTTGTGTCATCTTCCATATGTGGTGATTTGTTGATGTGATTTATGTGTTATGTGTTTTGTTGACATTGAGAAGTGTGATCATAGGAGGAAGTCCATTTGTGAAAGGGGGCATCTATAATTATGGTGGCCAACATAATTATACATGCGCCACAACACAAGTGGACTTGCTATTATGATTACACGGATTTGATGTCAACATGTTGTTTGGCTGATTATGTATGTGTATGTATATATATATATATATAGTATGATTTTATATTGATAGAATGGTCGGTTTAGAAATCTTTCCCCTTAGTATGTGCTTAATTACACATACCATTTTCCTTTAAAACTGGACTTAAATGACAAAAAACGTACCAACAATACATTGTATTTGTATGTTTTCATTTATATTGTGCAGGAAACAGATATCCGACAAAAGGATGAAAAACGAAGCTAAAACGGACAAAATCGAGCACAGAATGGAAAAGCGTAAAAAAGCCAAAGTGAAAAAGTCAAAGTCAAAGTCAACCCCACAAAGTCAAAGGTCAAATCCAAATCCGTAACTGAAGAAATGTTAAATGGGCCCACCCATACCCATCTAATGGGCCAGGTCAGCCCATTTAAACATTATGAAGACCAAATGGGCCCAAATCCCTATTATACCAAACCGGCCCAAGACACACATATATGGCCCAAAACCCTTAACTGATGTTAGTCTATTATACACCACAAAGGACTAAAGTTGCAAACATAAACAGAGGGACCTAATTTGCCAATCCACCAAAGTTTTTCCCTACTTATAACAAAACCTAAATTTCCTGCCCAAATGTCCTGTTCACCATCCCTATCATTTTCACCCTTGTTCACTGTTCCCCTCACTCTAAACCCATCACCATCCCAAACCCCATACTCACATGATGCTATTGCCACCTTGGCAATCCTCTACAACCTTATTGGACAAAGGTAAAATACAAAAAATGAAGGGTTATGATCATTCGGATTGGGCTCCAAGCTAAATTGATGGCTTAGATTGATCTTGGTTTCTACTCACACAACAAACACACTCCTTGGACTCTCTCTTAGAAGAAACACAGCAAGAGAAGACTCAAAACCTAGTATTTTAGTATAAATATAGGGTATTGTATTTCATTAGCTTTGGTCGAATTTTTGTTTAAGCAAAACTTGTATTAGCAAAATTTGCACCAATTTTAATATTGTCTTTTTAATATTGTCACTTAAATTTATGTCTTTAAATTTCTTGCATTGTATTTTCTTTAAGTTAATGAAAATTTAAGTTTCCTTTAAATACTTGTCATTTACCTTAATTGTCTTTAAATACTGTTGTTTAAGCTCATATATAAGCTTTTAAGCCATTAAAAGCCTATATATAAGTGTGTTTTCTATTCTGTCAAAAAAATCAAAAATCACAAAAAAATCCAAAATCTGTCAAAACAAAGGAGCAAGGTTTATTGTGGATGGCCTTGGTTAAAGCTTCTTGAGAAGCATATAGGTTTGTATAAGCTAGTTTGAGAGCTTATTTCATTGCCAAAAGCATTGGACCTTTGTAAGTTTCCATTTTTAAATTTTTGCTTATTTTACTGTTCATGTGCTTATTTATGCTTATTGTTGCTTATTATGTTGTTTTATGCTTACTAGTTCTTGTTTGTTGCTTATATGTCTTTGTTTGGATTTTTTGCTTAAAACTGCCTTTGATTTGCCTTTTACTGCTTATTACTATTTTGCTTATTTAAGTGCTTATTTTTATGTTTTATTTATTGCTTATTGCTCATTAGTGCTTGGTTATCATCTGTTTTAAACTATCTTAGCTTATATCACTTTAAATCGGTCTTAAAATTGAATTTTCAATCTTAAAGGGGTGTTTGGGATAAGAACTCAAAGTGGGTCATTTTGGTTATTAAACCATTTGGGTCATTTGGTGAACATTGACAAGCACATTTTATTGATTTTAATCAGTTTTAAAAAGGTTTCAAAGTCTTAAAGTCTGTTTTTAAAGTTTTTCTAAGTGGTTTTGGAAACTGTTAGTTCAAAACAGTGTATTAAAGTGCTTATCTGGTTCAGCTTTTAAACCAGCTTTTGAGCTTTGATTTTGTGTTGTTTTTTTCTCATGTATATAATGAGTAGACTCAAGTCTTTTGGTTTACTTTGACCTAGATGTCAAATCTGTCATGGGGTGTACAGTATTTATTAGTCGCTTTTACAAAGTGCTCCAATTTGCATTTTTTAATATTTGAGGTCATCTTATAAATGTTTTCAGCTCTGTAAATTTGAGCATATGCTCATTGTCAGTCCATCTCCATTGTTTTCATACTTGTTTTCTTTTTATTGCTTATGTTTTTCACTTAGGGGCGCTTATTGCAAGCTTCAATATTTAAAGCCTTTACTTTTTACGAACTAATCGCATTTGGCTTAATGTGCAACAGCCCTTTTCACGTAACTTTTTTATGGCCTTAACTGAATTTCGCAAACTCACTGGATTTTTATTGATTCTTAGAGCTTATTGTGACAAGCTTTTCATAGGGTTTACCCTAATGCATAGAAGGGGGGTTGGATTCATGTTTAGTGCTTAAAATAAGCCCAAAGTGTTGTCCCATAGGGATGTTTGGTAACCTGTTTTTAAACCATTTGCATATATTGCTTTTTCTGCTTTATCTGTACTTAATTCATTGGCTTATTTAGTTCAATTTGCTTATTAGGGGTTGTCCAATCATTCTGTTTTGCTTATTTTGTTTTTAGCTAGCTTATTTGCCCCTACAATGCCTAACTGATTTCCCTTAATTAGGACTTAGTTAAAAAACCAAACTGCCAGCTGTTTTCAGACTTAACTTCAGCTTATTTTCAGTATTTTGTAAAAGTCCTTTTTTTATATTTGCTTATTTTTGTCTGTTTTACAATTTTTTTTTAAAAAAAAAAAAAATATTTTTATCAAAAAGGGAGGCCAAGGATTCGAACCCTGGACCTCCCCTTTAATCAACACAAATGCGCCCCACAACTCACTACTCTGTACCAGCAATACGTGCCTTGGGTCTTTTCATGCCTATGTTTGCACAAGATAATCTTTTAACCTATCTTTTTCCTTTTTGCTTAGCAAGCCTTTAGGGCTTATTTTCTGGCTTTTTTAAGACACTTTTTCAAATAACTTCTTATTTTTTTGTATTCAGGACACGTTTTAAGCTAACTTTCTGTTCTTTTTTAGAGTTTTTCCATTTTGTTTAGTATTTTGAATCTTATTTTTTTTTTACATAAAACTGTTTTTTATTTATTAATAGATGTATAATAAACAAAATAAAAATTTAATTTCTTTTTTTATTTTTGTTTCGTTGATCTTTTTGACCTTATGGAAATTTTTTGTGCGTTCGTTGGGTTATGTTTTGCTATATATTTGAGTTCTTTAATAGAACAGGGTGGAGTTTTAATCGGTCTCGGTGTGTGTAGGTTTATTTATGGTTTAGACTTTTGGTTTGTTTTGGGTGGCAGCTATTGTTTTTGCTGGTTATTCGGTGTATTTGGTTTTTCCTTGGTTATTTCGTACATTGCTTGTCATTGCTCGCGTGATCGTTCGGGGGCTCGGAGGTGAGTATTTCTCGCTTCGTTGGGTGTATTCAGACGCCGGGGGGGGAGGGTGGGGCAGGGGGTGGAAAGGTTGGGTGGTGTTTGCGCGGGTTGGATGGGGTTCGTGTAGGATGTGGTGTATGGTGGTTTGGTGAGATAGGTGTTTGGCGGTGGGGTTTTTTGTGGTTCTGGTTTTTTTGTTTTAGATGGGGTTTTGGTTTGTATTAATTATAGTAGAATCATTATTAACTTTACATAAATTTAAACTTATTACTGTGTGTTTTTATAGATTTATTAAATTTAACATATTATATATTTAAGAATTCTTTCTCCTAATCATGTAATAGAAAATAAAATGACCCCACCCCGATCCCCCCCCCTCCCACCAACAAACCTTTATATTTTATATCATCCCAAAATTATTACTCTATTAATCGTTAGTGTAATCGCGTAATAATTTGGTTTGATTGGAACTTTGGTTTGGCCCCCCTCCCCCCGGGTTGTTCTTGATGAGGTTTTGGGGGGTTGGTGGCCCGGGTATGAATATCCTTTTTTATTAGACCGTTTGTAGTGGGAATGATTTTTTGATGTGGGTCTTTAGAGTTTCGCGGAGGTCTGTTTTCTCGTGCGGTTTTTGAGGGAAAGTCGAATATTTTTATGGGAGGTATGAATATAGTTTAGTGAGAATAAAAAAAAGAAACAAAAATTAGTACGAATGGTAATTTGGATAGTGATCTTATCGAGTTTCTGAGGGTGTATTTTTTTTTTTGAGGTTTTGTTTGGGTTTTTGGGGTTTTCTGGGTTTTATTTCTTTCTTTTATTTGATATTTGATGGGCGCTGTTTGTGGCGTTGTTGTTTCACTTTGTGCAATTTTATGTTGTTTGTGGATTTTGTGTTTATTCTTTTGTTATTTGGTGAAAACTTTGGGAGCAAAGTACTAAAAAATTTTGCATG
This sequence comes from Tanacetum coccineum, assembly GCA_026074375.1. Classification (NCBI taxonomy): domain Eukaryota; kingdom Viridiplantae; phylum Streptophyta; class Magnoliopsida; order Asterales; family Asteraceae; genus Tanacetum; species Tanacetum coccineum. Next base: position 6,148 of record BQNB010150336.1, read on the forward strand.
GGAGTGTCTTAATAGAGTCGCCAAGTAACTTGAAGATAGTGCTAAGTTCCAGTACAGAGGAGCCAAGATGAGGATCTAAAGAGTTAATCAAGATCTGTTTGCAGATTGATAGTTATATAACATACTGATAAGAATCAACTATTAATATGTGTCTGTGATAGAAATCACTTTATGTGTGATCAATGTTAATGCTGTTTAGTTTCAACTGTTAATGTGTGTGTGTATGAGTGTGTAATGTTGTGGAGTCTTCGCAATAAAATCAAGCAGATGGTAATGTTCCGCAAATGAATCGCAAAATCTAGGTTGGAGAATGGAATGAGTTGGTTTATTCAGATGATGTATGAAGATTGATTAGATGTGAATGTTTGGGGACAGTGTTATCTGACATAAAACATTTTAGATGCAGTTGAGGAACTGTCTGGTCTCATATTCCGCATTATAATTCTGAATATTACAAGGATCATCGCAGTTCGAACAAGTGTATGGAGACTTGAGGTCCGGCAACTCAATCCAAGGTAAGTAAGATTGATAAGAATTTGAGTAAAGGAACTATTAGGTTCGTTTAGTCTTCAGTTCAGCTAAAAGAAAAAGACTCAGTAATATGTCTGGCATTTATTGTATGGTTTGCTTTGCTTTTTATCACAAGAAGATCACTAAGTTGAAGGTGTAATAATGCCAAGATATTTAAGTTAGGTATCCCAAGTTGGTATGTTATAGAAGCGTCGCAGGAGGTAGCTTCTTTATACTGTTCACAAGTTACAAAAAGGTTTGGGACCACTAGTAGATTTACCAAATGGCAAAATAGGGCTCCATTTGGTGGGGAAACTGGTAATATGGGGTCTGGTGTCGGCACGTGATCCATTTTGGGGGTACGTGGGATTGTGTTGGGTAATGTATGTAGGCTAGGCAAGATGGGTGGCACTTGGGTGTCACTTTGCTTGAGATGATGGGTATTGTCTTTGTTGAGGTGTTGGTTGACGTCCAGTTCCAGGTAAATGATGCTCAGCATTAGGCGTGGTCTGTGAGACCGGTTGCAAGACTGGGTTTGTTGGTGGGCGGGTCCTGTGATGATGTAAATGTACTAGCGGACGGTATGTATTCTTGGGTGATACTTGGGGGCGCTCACAGATTGGCTGGTGTGAGGAGGGAGATGCTGTTGCCACGAGTGATTGAACACGACTACGTTCTGTGGACACGCCTCATTCTTGGGTGCACCTCTCGGTTCCCCCATGAGTTTCGCAGTCTCGCACGACTGCCCTTCTCTCGTTCTCATTAGACGTCTGTCTGTCTGGCGTAGCACAAGCTATTCGCTGTGTTAGTAAGATATTCTCGACTCTCAGAAATTGTTTTACCATGGAAGTTGGGTTTAGCTTGAAGGCGGCGCCTGGTGGCCATTCCATGGAAGTGAGTCAAGGACGCCAATAAGCTGCTACATACGCCTGCTTGATTTGCGTGGGGACTCAAGAGTCACCGAGGTCATGGAAAGCAACACAGTCACCAGTTAATGGAACTAATCTGTGGTAGCACGGGCCATGGTTGGTAGCCTGACCATCTTGTTGATCTCCAACAACTTCTCCAACCTGACTCCTTTTCATTCCTTGGTACAATATTGTCTCAATCCACCTTGTGGTGACGATGGTAATTATTCGTAGAGTCAGGTACCAATTGCCGCTTACCGGCGTCTGGATGGGGAGTGCGTGGGTTGTGTCACGGACCGTTGGCAGTGACTGGGTAAACGAAATGTTGAATAGTGCATTTTCTCACCGTTTTGATTCTCTGTCATCAGCCCGTGGGTATCAGAGGTCACACAAGCTTCCATTTGTGCAATCATTCGCGAGCGGGTATGTGCTATGGCCGGCGGACTCTGGCGGACTTTTGTGCGTATACTCCTTAGGGAGTCCGCATGTGAATTCCCGTTTATGAAAAACACATGTTCCGGGCGCAACAATTCCCGAATTTTTGTGATTAGGTTGAATTTGATGCGATTGTTGTTGATTGTTGGTTCCGTTGGGAGGTTTATTATGTAATTGATCATCGTCATTGTATCTGCATGCTTTGTTATTAGTCACTTGAAGGTGAGCAAAGATTACCTACGGAATGTTGCTATTATTGGCCATTTTTTGGCTTCAATGATGGACAGCGGATAGTCGGTTGGCCCTAGTATTTTCCGTTGTCGTAGTTAACCGTGGTTCCGACACAATTCTGAAATACACAGATAAGTAATTATACACTCTTAGTTAGGGGGGGTTGTTACGCTTATAAGAAATTAACCCACTTGTTGTGATTTATATTTACAATTTATAATAAAAAATTAGATTGGATATAATTTCAAAATGTATAGATATAGTGATGTTTAAGGAAGATGGATATGGTAAGGTGGGGTGAGTTCGTTTTGTGTTTGAGGGGGATGATGTCGTTCAAGGTGGGGGGGGGAGGCAGGGGGGGAGTGGTGGTTAATATTGTAAGTAATGTTACAAATTATCCTTATTTTTTCGTTGCTCTGCGGCGAGGGGTCGAACGTTTTTTCCGTGTTTTTGCTGACACGTGACAGAGGTGGGTATGGATGGTTTTGCGGATCGAGAAGGTGGACCAGGGGGGGGATGGGGGGGAGGAAACGGGGAGGGGGAGTAATGAAGGAATGGCTTCAAGAAAGGGAAGGGCAAAGGCGGAGAAACGGCGTCGCACCGGCGGGCCGTATCCGTAGTGCGTTGGTGTTGACAGAGGGTCTGGGAGGTGGTAGACGCGTGGGGGGGGGCGGGTGCGGGAGCTGGGGGGAGAGGCCGTGCGGGCCGGCAAGGACAACCGATAAGGGGAATGAAGATGACGAAAAGTACTTTTGATTATTTGTTTTTAGCCTTTAAATAAGCACTTTGTCTTTTCAATTTCAAAAGGAAACTCAGCAGGTTCTGAGCGTTTTAAGCTGTTTTCAATAGGTTTTTCCAATAAGCTCATGTGTTTCAAAATAGTTTTTAAAACTTGTTTTAGGAAAATTTTTAGTTATAGTTTAAGCCTGAATAAGCCATATCCCTACAAGGATTCAAAAGCTTATCTAAAAATAAGCTCAAAGATCCCTATAGGGCCTGTTTGGTTGCCAGAGTTCAATTAAGTGCTTATTAGGTCAATTTAGCTTAATACTTTTTAGTTTTTACTCACTGTCCCCTTAAAATAGCTTATTAGGTTGGAATTAGTTAGTTTGTAGCTTATTAAGTCCTTGTTAGCTTATTCTAGCCTTTTCATTTAAAACCAAAAACACCAAAAATAGTAGTTTAGTTTTTCTGTTTTATTTCAAGCTATTTTTCAGCTTATTTTGAGCTTTTCTTAAATAGTATCTTTTAGTAAAAGTGCTTAATTTGAGCTTGTCAACAACTTTTCTTTTATAAGTTTTCGAAAAAAAAGCGGTTGGGACTCGAACCCACGACCTCGCTTTCACACACACACTTTCCTTACCGCTTTGCTTTAATAGCTCATCCATCCATCTTTCACCCCACTTTCCTTTTAACCCCTTTTTCCCTTTTCTTTTTATAATAACCCCGTAGCTTATTTTAAGCTTTTTCTCAGCTTATTTGATAAGCTGAGCTATTGAGCTTATTTTTCTTGCAACCCTCATAGCTTTTAGGATTTTTTGTGAATTTTTCATAATTTTTCATTATTGTTTGTTATTTTTAAAACATTTAATTCAGTTTAAAATTTTAAAAATTCATAAAAAATACAAAAATATAAAAAAAAATTCTTTTTTAGAAAATTTTCTTTTATCATATAGATTCTAGGAAAAATAGTTTTGTTTCCGTAGGGTTAAAATTGCAAAATTTCAATTTTTAAAGAACGAGATTCATTTCCGTTCTCGTTTTTCGTGTTTTAAGCTCATTTTAATTCTGATTTTGTTCTAGTTTTCTTTAAACTTACTTTTTAGTCAATTAGAGTATATTAAAAGTGAAAAATTCATTTTAGGTTTTACTTTGGAAAATTAGGGTTTTTAATTACCGTTTAGGGTTCCCGTTTTGCGTTTTTAGTTAAAGTTTAATTTCCTGTTATTAAAGTTAGATTTAATTGTCATTTAATTTGCTCTCTTTTAGGATTTTAGAAAACAAATCATCTTCGAACTAATTCAAATCATTGTCCAAACAACAAACGCGGTTTCAATTTCACAAATCGTTGGGGAATAACGACCCGAGAATCATACTTCCCGGTTAATATACGTATTATATATTATTATATATTATCGTGTGAATTTTCTAACTACCGTTGTCCTCCCGGGTAGTTTAGGAATTTCATATTATTTTATATTATATTTTATTAATACGTGTATAGATTGAACTGCAATCACAAATCATCCTTTTTGTGTTTTAAACTGTGTTTAAAATCCTTCCATGAGGGTAGAAGTTTGTCTATGATACTAGACACAAAAATGGATTCATCTATATTCAAACCGTGTTGTGTAAACTATCCCACAATTCGAAGGAGTTCATGATATTGTTCCATCATAAACCTTGAATCAACCATCTTGTAATTATTAAAATTACTAACAAGAAACTTCTTACTAGAAGCATCTTCTGCCATATATTTTGATTCAAGTTGGTCCCATAACTCCTTTATCAAACCCACGTTTTGGTATACATCAAATAAGGCATCAGACATACCGTTCATGATGCACGACAAATGTAATCGTCATTCTCCCACTTGCATCGTTTCCTTGTCTGCTCTAGCGTCTCATCCTCCACGAACTCATGCATGAGGGTACTCAACACGTATACAAGTTTCAACGTGGTGAGAATAAAGTGCATATTCTTCTGCTAGCGCCTGAAATCATTCCCCTAAAACTTATCTAACTTCCCAAACTTCGCCGTCATATCCTTAACAGTGACTCTGATGATTAAAACCAGAAAATACTTTAATCATTGTAGGAATATTTATGTGGTGTGTAAATGGTTTATAATTTGGATATCAATCTGAATCGTGTAATCACTTTCAGATTAAAGTATTTCGACCCTATATGCCTCGGGTTCACGAAAGCCTTAATCGGATAAGACAGATTGGCAATCGAATTCTAAGGCACGAGAAATCGATCAGAAAGCTGTAGAATATTACATGTTGTTCTATATGAAAAATGAGACCAAAATCTGGTTATAAATAACCACCGAAAAGTAGTTATTTTCGGTTATTTAGTAACCACCGAAAAGTAGTTATTTTCGGTTATTTCTCAACCATCACAATGGTTATTAAAGACACATGTCAGTTATTTTTGGTTTTGACAGATCTATGGAATATTATTCCTTGTATATTGCTCTTTGACCCTGCGTCTTCATTGTGGCGATATGAAGCTAACTATGACGAGTGTGCACTCTGCACCTCCTGACTCGTCATGAGCCAAACTTGCATAAGGCCATTGGTCTCAAGTAAAACACAATTACCTAAAATGATAGCTGATAACACTAAAATTACCAACATATAACAATTCACAAGCTAACACCGTTTGGTGCATGAGTTTCGCACCTAAAAAGACTGAGATCCTAAACGACTAAGCAAAGTAATTAATCTAGCCAAATATGTGGTTATTAGTGATGTCATTAACGGCTATTAATATTAGCTTCGTGTTGGTCCTTCCAACATTCTATAAACATAATCACTATTAAGAAATCAATTATTCCTTCGTATTAACAAGTTTTATGCAATATTATATAAATACAGAGTCATATATCATAGCATAGCAAACAAAGAACAAATAAACTCACAATCAAAACAAATAATGATAAACATGACTAAATAATTAACAAATAAACTTATTTTGAATGTATACTCGGTCTAGAATGAAGAAAAGCACTCAAAATTGTTAGTGTTAGTATCCAAGATGTGTTAGTGTCAATCGATTAGATATAGATGGTATCTATATGTTTTTAAGTTTATGTTATGATCAATTCCGGACTCCAATCAATGAAATAAAGAATAGATAACAATTAAACCCAGAATCTGAAAAACATAGAAATAGATATTGAAGATCAAATTGGGATTTGTTATAGAATTGTGAATTAAGAGAAAATTTGTTACAAGAATGTTGTAAAATGAATATCTAAATGAAAACGATACAATGATTGGGTATTTATACTAATAAATGAAAGAGACAAAACTATAACAGAATTTCCCGCCAATAATAGAGAGTAACAATCATTTGACTTTCGTTGATCGTTGACCTTGACTTATATCACTCTACCCCCCTTAAAAATGTTCTTGTCCTCAAGAATCAACATTAAACTTAGGGTACTTGGCTTGAATTTCAGTAGCAAGTTCCCAAGCATATTCCACATCTTCACTTGACCACTGAACTAACCAATAAACTATAGTTGCATTCCTCACTTTGGCAATCTTCCTATCCAACATAGCAACTGGAACTGCAGTAAACAGACTTGTAGTAGTGCAATGTAGAAGTGGAATACGTTTTGCAGGTTGTCCTTTAAAAGGTTTGAGCTGTGAAACATGAAACACATTGTAAACTGTAGCATTCTCAGGTAACAACAACTTGTAAGCCATAACACCATAATTAGCCACCACTTGAAAGGGACCATAAAACTTTGGGGAGAACCTATGTTGCTTGTGGATCCTTAGAGTAACTTGTTTGTGGGGTTGAAGCTTTTACAACACCCAATCTCCCACTTCAAATACCCATGTCACTTCTGTGCTTGTCTGCAAATTCCTTCATTATGTGTTGTGCTCTTTCAAAGTGAAACCGCAACAATGAAATATCCGCCTCTCTTACAAACAAGGATCTATCCACAACTTCAATATGAGAATCACCAGCCATATATGACACATGAGTATCTGATTTTTGACCATAGACCACCTCAAATAGAGGAGCATTAATGGTTGTGTGATGATTTGTGTTGTACCAAAACTCTGGTAGAGCTAGCCAATTCACCCACTCTTTGGGCTTCTCACTAGATATACATCTCAAATAGCATTCTAGACTTTTGTTTACTACTTCAGTCTCTCCATCTTTTTAGGATGATAGGCAGTTGAAAGTTGCAATGTAACCCCTAATTTCTTAAACAATTCTTTCCTAAAGATGTTGATTGTCACTAATAATGGTCTGAGGCAAACCATGTAGTTTATAAATTGTGCCAAGGAATACCTGAGCCCCTTGTACAGCCTTAAAAGGGTGAGATATAGGTTAAAATGAGCATATTTACTTAATTTATCAACAACCACCAAAATGATTGTTTTTCCATGAGATGAGGGAAGGCCTTTAAAAAATTTCAAAGACGTATCAATCCATATCTTAGTAGGAATAGGCAAGGGTTGTAGCAGACCAGAGTAAAGAGCAAAATCAGGTTTGTGACATTGGCAAACGATACAAATCCTGACATGTTCCTTGACTGACTTTCTCATCTCTTTCCAATTGAACATAGCTTTCAATCCCTTGTAGGTAGCCACCATACTAGAATGGCCACCTATAGGTTCATTAGGGTAATATTTAAGCAATTCTGCTCTCAAAGTAGCATCACAAACAATCACTAACCTGCCATTTCTTCTCAATTAGTCATTCTTCTAACTGAATTTGAGTTTATAATTCCACTAGTATGTAACTTATTGATAATCTATTGGATACTAGGATCATTCACCCAACTATCTTTAATCCTTTGCAATAATCATTGGATATCTCAGCTATCAACATAGTCTGCAATGAAGGAAAATGGGATCTTGATTGCACCAGCCACAATGTTTTCACTACCCTTATTATAAACTATCTTATAATCATAACCACGCAGCTTAGGTAACCACTTGATTTGAAAAGGTGTTGTAAGTCTTTGCTCCATTAAGTACTTTAGACTTAAGTGATCAGTCTTAATCTGAAGTGTATATTAAGCAAATACCCTCGCAAGTTCTCTAAAGCATACACCACAGCCCATAACTCCTTATAAGTAGATAAGACTTTGTTTCTTGGTGCCAATGATCTACTTAAGAAAGCAATCGAATGACCTTTTTATTGCATGACTACACCAATACGACATCTGATACATCAGTCTCCACTATAAATTCTTCTTGAAAATTTGGTAGAGCTAAAACAGGAGCTTAGCCATAGCAGCTTTCAATTCTTCAAAGGCCATTTGAGCTTAATCAGACTATTCAAAGGAGTTCTTTTTTAGCAAAGCTATTAAAGTCTTGTTGATAACTGCATGGTTTCTCACATACCTTATTGATAGTAACCAGTAAGACCTACAAACCCTATTAGCTTCTTGATATTTACAGGAACATGCCATTCTTGCATTGCTTTAATCTTAAAAGGATCAGTGGAGACCTCTTTACCAGAAATCACATGCCTAAGGTACTCCACTAGTGTTGATCCAAACACATACTTACTCATTTTAGCATAGAGCTGATGAAACTGCATAGTACTTAAGACCAAATCCTAGTGTTTATCATGTTCTACCATGTCTCTGTTATACACTAAGATGTCATCAAAGAAGACCAATGATTGATAATTTTTTATACTATATACTATTAATATTTCTAAAAGAGCAATTAAGAACTTTCCTAAAGTTTCCCTTAAGAAAAGCTCACTCTAAAAGATATATATAATATATAATACGTATATTTAACCGGGAAGAATGATCACCCAGGTCGTTTCCCTAACGACTTGTGAAATTGAAACCACGTTTTAGCTCGGATTATGATTTGAATGAGAGAAAATATATTTTTGAGTTTCTATAACTACTAAATAAAAACAACAATTAAAATGAACAATTAAAAGCTATTAAACACTTAAACAATTAACGAGAAACAAATAAAACGCGATGAATAAGCAAGTATACTAAATTTAACCCCTAAAAATTCAAACTAAATTTCTAAACCTAAAATAAGACAAAAGATAATTTTAAGAAAAGGAAGAACATTTTTTTGAT
>BQNB010150337.1:0-16049 GCA_026074375.1 Tanacetum coccineum
AAAGCAAACGATGCGATATTGAAAAATGTGCAAAATCAAAATCAAGGTTTGCAAAATCAAATGGCTAATGTTACAAGTTTGTTGACAAGTCTTTGTGATAATTTCAAAAATTCAGCCTCTACTTCGAATTCAGGAACTCTTCCAAGTCAAACCGTAACTAACCCTCGTCAGCAAATTAATGCTATCACCACAAGGAGCGGTAAGACTTTGGAAGGACCTTCGACTATACTTATTCCTACACCCATTGTTTCTAATCCTTCAAAAGAACCCGAACAAAACCCGGAGACGTCAACGGAAAAAGTGCAAAATCCAAATTTGGCCAATGCCGCACATGTCCCACCTCCGGGGGAAGAAGATTCAATTTTCATGGAAATTCCAAAACCAAAAGCTAAGAAAACAATTAATGTTGAAATTCAAGATCTTAATCCTCCTAATCCTAATTCAAATCAATCTAGACTTCCATACCCCAAGAGGATGAAAGTGAGAGAACACGATAAACCAAGTGCTCAACATAACCTGTTTTTGAAAATGTTCAAGCAACTCCGTTTAGAGATTGGATTGAAAGATGCTCTTGTCGAAATGCCAAAGTTCAACAAATGGTTAAGCTCGTTGCTAAGAAACAAAGAGAAGCTCGAGGAGATTGCTATTACGACTGTGAATGCCGAATGTTCCGCTATCATCATGAATAGGGTCCCCGAAAAGCTCGAAGATCCGGGAAAATTTCTTATTCCATGTGCTTTACAAGAGCTAGATAGAACCAATGCTTTAGCCGACTCAGGAGCTAGTATTAACCTTTTACCTCACTCTATTTACAAGCAACTTGGGCTTGAAGCATTGACTCCTACTCGTATGACACTCGAACTTGCCAATCGTTCCATTTCTCACCCGATGGGTATAGCCGAGGATGTTGTAGTTAGAGTCGATGGTTTCACTTTTCTTGCAGATTTTGTGGTGGTTAATTTTGAACCCGACCCGAGAGTGCCTATTATTCTAGGAAGACCTTTCCTTCGAACCGCAAAAGCTCTAATTGATCTGTATGAAGAGAAATTGACTTTAAGAGTAGGAAAAGATGAACTTGTTTATTATGCCGATAAATCTGAGAAAAACAAAGATAAGAATTGTGTTCACGCCATCTCTATTATCGATTTTTCGAAAGAAGATCCGTTTAGTGGCAGTACCACTAATTCTCTTCATCCTAGTTCTTCTCCGGTGAAGACTAGTGATAATTTTGTGAAGTTCGCCGATGAACTTGCTCCTCTTAATTCGTTACCACCGGGTAATGATGATTCAACTCTTAAGAAGGACTTGCATGAAGAGAATTTTCAAGAAGATGTCGAGATTAAAAATTCCAACGTTTCCGATAAGCTAGTCTTTCTCAACACTCCTCTATCCGACAAGGATGAGTGTTTTGCTCCTGAAGACGATAATGATGAGATCGATGATTTTCTAGCTATAGAAGTATCTTCTAACTTAGAGGAAGGATATTTCGATTCAGAAGGAGACATAGCTTTTCTTGATAATCTACTTAGTGATGATGATTCCCATAATCTCGATTCCAAAGTGTTTCAAGTAGCAATCCTACTTCCCCTACTCTCACCGGAGAGAAGGTTTGTTCATGGAAGACGCCGATGTTTTTCTCGTTGGTCCGATTTGTGTGGAAAATGATGACTCAAATTGCGATAAGGAAAAAGATAATTTGTCTCTTAGCAACTTACTTCAAAAAACACCAAAACTTCTTTCTCTTCCTCAAGAAGTTGAAGAAATCAAAGAAAAAGAAAGAAGTTTTCAAGTGATGTTCCAATCCATACTATTCGTCATGCAATAAGAATCACATTGATAATTCCAATTGATTTTAATGAACATTTTTTTACAACCAAAGGATTTTTAAAAAGGACTTAACCGTTTCATTTGATTCCTCCGAATCAAGTATTTTACCATCTCTTTTGTTAGATTCCGACTCGCCTTTCACTGCGGAGTTGTCGGCTAGTGTTACCTTGAATTCTCTCAGAAACGAGGACAAAGTATTCAAACCGGGTATACTAGTTTATCAACCATTCATGATAAAAATCTTGGTAACATTGGAGGAGAATTTAAAAGAGAATATTTCCGTCAGGACTCTTTTAGTTTTCAAAGAACCGTCATTTCTTCTGCCTCCGCTAGAACAACCAGATAAAAGTTTGGATTTTGAGCCCATTTTGGTGATGAAGAATGTTGTAGATTTCTACCAAAGCAATATTGAAGATTTCGATTCCCTCACTCTTATCATTTGGACTTTTCTTTCACATTTCACTTATTCCAAGGAATCACCTTTGATTTTCTCCTTTAGGAGTGAGAATTTTGTTTTTGACCCCGGCATCGTCACGTTTCATAAGTCGGTGGCATTTTTAATGGAAGTTTCTTGTTCTAAGTGTTGCTCTCCCTAAGGACAACTAAATTCAGGGATCGAGTCGAGCTTGCGACTCGATGAACAAAAACAAGCCGCTTCGTGGGAGTTCACCCCATGCTTATCTTCTCTATCTTCTTTCTATTTTCTTATCTAATGTGTTGTGTTGAGAGAGGCTTGTACTCTTTCCGATTTCTCGATGTTTGTTGCTTGTTTGTTGTGATTTTTGTAGGATCGACCCAACAATTTTTGAAGCCTCTCGTGTCCGGTTGATTTGTCCCGTTCTACTCGAGCTTCTCATCCTTTGTGAAAAATTAGTTTGGGGAGATCCAATATCCTTTCATCTTATCGATTCACGTTTATCTTTGCATAATTCATAAACGGCTTAGATTTACGTAGAGACCCGACTTTAAACATTGAGGACAATGTTTCGTTTTAGTTTGGGGAAGGGAATCTATCGATTTGATGTTGCTTGCTTATTGTTTTGTTCTCACGTACCCGTTTTCCCACAAAAATAGCAAAAAATTTAAATTTTTAGTCATAAATAAAAAAAAATGTTAAGACACAAATGTAGGTTTTCCGTTGGTAAGAATAAGAAGTAATTTTTGACCCGATTGTACGTGTAGAGTTCTAGCTTTCTCCCTTAACAATTAATGATGATAGTTTGTGCTAGTCTCATGTAGACTTTAAACATGCTAGACTTGAAATCATTAGTAAATAAAAACTTGTGCTAATCTCAAGTAGATTTTAAATATGCCAAGTTGGATTTTATATGGCTAAGTGTTCGCGAATTTCTTTCTTAGAGATTTTAAATTGCGAAGAATAAGAAATGATAGTGTTATTTATAAGTCATGACATTAAACGGTAAGTAGAGGTTCTCAATTCAATCTCATAATGTTTAAATGTGGCTCTTCCTCCCATTAGCTTGTTTTCACCTCTATATAAAGTGTTTAATAAAATAGAGTATTATGTTTTTTTTTGTTAATACTAGTTTTAATAGAAGTTTTCTTTAGTTCCTTGTGTTAGGATAAGTACACATCAGAATTACATAATGCATAATATATGTATCATATAAAGAAATATTTTGATTATTCCTTAAAGAGCCTTAGGGTATATGGAATAAGTAGAATTCAATAATAATCCGAGACTGATAAAAGTTTGCTGTATCTTGCCGGCTCACATCTACCGAGTTTACTATCCTTCTAAAAGGACGAGGAAGTTTACGAAGTCGAAGTATGTTTGACTACATCTTGTCGGAGCGTGTCGATGTTTTTGTGCCATCTAAAGGTACTGAGGTATAATAATGTATGCTTAATTTTTTGTCTTATTTTGTGCCTTAAAGAGCCTTAGGTGTATGGTGCAAATAAGATTGGTCCATTCATGTCTAAAGACAGTGAATATGACATTAATGGTGCCTTGCTTAAGATACCTAATAAAAAGCCAAATTTAGGTTGCCCTCGATTGTGGCCTTTAATTTTGATGACATTTGAATCTTTTGGAAAAGGGCAGGAGCTAAATATTCTGCGTCTTAACCTGTTACGCATATTATTTGGAATTAATAAGTATCAAAACCAAGTCGTAAAGAGCCTACGTGTATATGACAAAAGTAAAATCTTGATATACAAATGTAGGATTTGCGTGGAGAAAAAGTAAGTACACAATTTATTATTATTAGATAGTTAGTGGTCATGACTTGTAATTAACGTATCTTTGTTTTAAGCTTAGCATGGGAAAATAAAAAAATCGGGGATTGAAGAAGTTATCCTTTTTAAACACTTTTAATTGTGCTATTTAGTTCTATGATCCTAAAAGGTTACCAATGAGGTATTGAAAACAAAACAATATGTCCAACACAAATAAGTTATAGGTTAGGTAGAATAATTATCAAGAAAAAATCAATAAGAAAAGAAAAATCTTATAAAAAGGGAAATCGGGTGGTTTATAACTTGTGATCTCTTAACTTCTCAAAAAAAAATCTTTGCTACTTTTCCAAAGTATTAGTTGTGGGGAATTTTCGAGTATTTGGTTATAAGGCTATGATATGATTGTCGTGAGACACACAATCGTTTTAGTTTTGTGGTATTATGATAAGTGTAAAATACACATATCCATTTGTACCTAAAATAACCCAATTAAACCCAAAAGAGCCAAAATGTGCAAAAAAATGCTGTATTTGTGTTTTGTGTGTGCAGGTACGGATACATCAAAAATCACAAGAAAACAGTCAAAAACGGGCAAGCACGGACACGAGAATCAGAAGAGTACAAAAAGAAGCCAAAGAATCAAAGCCGAAGCCAGAAAGTCAAAGACCGCGGTCAAATCCTGTCAACTTGGTCAACAGCAGTAAACCACTACAAGACAAAACCTCACAATAATCCAATTCCAGTCCTTTAAGTTTCACAAAAAGCCAAAAATATCCCCTCATCTCTTAATGGGCCATAGAAACCCTTATTGGGCCTTAAAACCTTATTGGGCCTGAAATACCTTGAAAAAACCTTACCCGAATCCTATTAAACCCAAAATCCCAATTAAAAGCCCACTTAGCCTAGCCCATTTCTCCTTTTAATAAACCACAAGGGCTAGTTTTGCAATTTCCGAAAGTTGTTTATAACTAGAAAAGAAAAAAAAAGAGAAGACAAGGACCATTTGTGCAATTTAGCCAAACTCCAACTGAATTACCCAACTCAGTTAGAAAAGAAACAAGCGCCAAGCCCTAGATACTATCAGTCATTCTTCTTCACGAATTACATGGATAAAACGAGAGGGCTTTCTCAAATTAAGGGCTAAGAACGTCTATTCAAGTAAGCTCAAGTACAATGGCAGGGTTATTAAGGTCAAATCAAGAGATTTATTAGCTCTTTCACACTCAAAGGCCACGTCATCAATGGAAGAAGCACAAAGAGGTGTGGGTTTTGCACTAAATTCACTCACTACCACAATCACATTGAGCCTCAAACAGATTGCCAGCTTGACAATCCGTGTGAGCTCACTATTGACCAACGGCCATAAAGGCTTGATCAATGGATTAAAATGATTGGATGGCATAGATGAAAGAAGTTTGAAAGAGACTCAAGAGCTAGAATGATCCAAGCAGGCTATAAATAGGCCTCACCTCTCACACACACGAGATATCTAGGTTTTTTTTAGTAGCTTTTAGTCTAGCTTAATTTCGTATTTTTCCTTAAATGTAATTTTCCTTAAAATATTTTGTAATCTCCTTTTTAAGTGATGTAATCAGTAAGTTTCATTGATGAAATCTTTAAGTCATTTATAAGCTCTCTTTTCTTTTTATTCAAAAGCTCTCTTAATAAGCCAAATTGTCTCAATAAGCTAATAAGCTCATTTTAAGTTCTTTCAGTCTATAACTGAAATAGAGCTTACTTTTAATTCAGTATTAATCTTACCTAAACCTTAAATCAGTTTAACTTACATTTAACATGGACCTTATTGATATGAGCTTTTTGGAATGGGTCTTAACTTGGAAGACTTTCCCATTGACTTATACCATAGAGCAGGGAGAGCTTGTAGCTGCCAAATTTTGGTACCCGCTCTTTGTTTAGCTAGAGGTTAAAGTAAGTTTCCGTTTTTTTGCTTATTATAATTTGCATTTAATAGATCTTAGAAAAGATCTTGCTTTTTGCCTCATTTCTTATTAATTTGTAGCTTATTGTCTTATTTATGCTTATATATCTATTCTAGTGGCAATAGTAGTTATAAATCTTTCATCTGATACTTAGCTCAAGATTTTAAACCTTAGATTTTTTCAATATCTGACTAAAAAACCAAAAAACCAAAAATATAGATAGCATAGTATTAATCTTTGATTTCTAGTTAAATTCAGCTGTTAATTCATGTTTATTAAGCTTGTTTTAAGTTAAAAATCATCTGGTAGTTAATACTTGTTCATTAGATTTCACTTTAAAAGCTTTTCTCAAAACTATCAAGTTCTGAAAGTGGTGTTTGGAATAAGCTTCTTTGACCTCATTAACTCAAAGGCTTTTTGCAAAACACTTGATCAGTTTTAATATCACTTAAGATCAATAGGAAAACAGATTTCAAAAGTTAGATTCTAATTTTCAAAAGGTTATGGCTTAATTTTTCCTCTCAGCACCAGGGTACCTTTTTCCTTTCTTTTTGCTTAAGAAATTTTGATCCAAAGCCCTTAAGGCTTGGATTTTGCTTGCATTGTGTTTATACACACAATTTGAGTGTGTTTAAGGTAGTGGTAGTGAACTATTTAGACCCTGTCCTCTTTGTCTTGTGGATATGCAATTGCACCAGCAGTACTAACAAAAATTAGTACTGCTGATATTTAAGCCCCAATTTAAGATAGCAATTGTAGGATTTAGTAGCTTATCTTTTAGAATTTTATAGTTTTAGTATAGTTTAAATAATAGAATAAGTGATTACATTTTTATTTTCTAGCTTATTTTCCTAGCTTAATTCAGCTGTCAAAGTCAGTAAAAAACCTAAAAACACCAAAAACAGTAGGAACTTAAGTAGATTCTTAAATTGATAATTTTAGCTTAAGGTATTTGTTTTTATAGCTTAAATAGATGGTTTATTAGTAGTTGCATAAGTTTTCATAAGCTCTTAGTCTAGAATAGCTTTTTGAGCTTTTTAGCTTAATTTGATTTTGTGCATTTTAGCTTAATTCCTGAGTTAGCCATTTTCATAATCATTTTCAATAGCTTAAAAATGTTTCCAGCTTTTGTTTCTTTTCTCAATTAGTTTAAGCACATCTTAGGGAGTTTAGAACAGCTTTTAGATTTTACTTTAAGCTTATTTTGAGTTTTTTGCAGCTTATTTAGTAAAAACCAAGGATAAGCCCTTGTTTCTGTAAACAGCTTATAAATAAGCTGTTTAAGAGCTTATTAGTGGGTTTCAGACCATAGTGCTTTTGTTAAAGTTGTTCTCCCCAGCTTATTTTATAAATTTGCTTCTTTAAGTTTTTGCTTAAAAGCACTTTTAGTTTCAACTTATTTTTAAGCCCAAAATGGACTAAGTTTGGAATCAGGTTAGTTTTCATGGTAGGTTTTGTAATTTTTGATATTTGTTTGTTAACTTAGTTGATCCTTTGTCAGTTAGTGTAATTGCACTGTTAGTCCTTCAAGGATTAACACCATTAGTCCCTAGTTAGTTAAATAGTTAGTTTAATTAATTTTAATTAATAATTAGGGTTTAGTTTTAATTAGTTTAATTAGTCTTTAATAAAAAGTAAAAAAATTAGGGCTTTTATTTTTAATAATTTTTTGCACTTTTTATTTATTTAGTATAGTTTTTATAAAAAATTTAGGATTCTATTTTTAATAATTTTATTATTTTTATAGTTTTTAAGTAGTTTAAATTTTAGAAAAATCATATCTTTTAATCTAAAAAACCAAAAACAATAAATCCTTTTTCTAAAATTTTCTTTTTACTTATTTTACTTAGGAAAAATATAATTTCAATTAATTTCTATTTTTTTCTATTTTTAGGATTTAATTAGAATTAAATAGTTTTTAATTAATAAAAAATTCAAAAATAATCTAAAAAATATTTTTCTTTTTCTTAAAATTTTCTTTTATATCCTAATTTAGGTGTAGAAAATTAGTTGGCAATCTTAGGGTTTAATTTTAGTCTATTTGCTTAATCGTCGTGTTATATTTGTTTCCCGTATTTGTTTAATTGTTTAGTGCCTTTAATTTTCCATTTTATTTGTTTTTTTTAGTAGTCATAGCTTATCAAATCATCTATTTTCTTATTCAAATCATAATCCGGACTTAAACGAGGTTTCAATTTTACTATTCTTGGAGAAACGACGCCGGGTAGCTCATATTTACCCGGTTAAATATACGTATTAAATCTTATATATTATATTTTTGAGAGTGAATTTTCTTAAATTTTCGTTAATTGCTCTGTGTGAATATTATTTTATAGTTAAATCTTATAGTGTAATCAAAACAGCAATATCTTATCTAATTTAGCAAAATTCCGGACTTGTTAAGAGGTGAAGACTGCAATGTCAAAAATTTTGGCTTGCTAGCAACACCTGAGATACTTGTGTTGAAAATGGAGATAGAACACCATTAATTTTTATCACCTAAATTTCAAGTACAAAGTATGATATGAGTGTTTGGGTGATGATCGATAGACTGCCCAAGTTTAGTCATTTTCCTAGCTTGTACAAGAAGATTTCAAGATGTGAAGTTTTGGCAAATATTCTATTGATTGAGAAATAGCAAGGAATGAAATTTTGGTGATGATCAACTCAGATTGAGATGGATGATTTACCTCATGGTTTTGGCAGACATTGCAGAAAGTGTTAGAGATACGATTAGATTTGAGTACTGCTTAGCATCCTCAAGCAGATGGACAAAGTGAACGTATGATTCAGACTTTGGGAAGATGAGGGCATGTGTTATTGATTTTGGTTGTAGTTATAATTCAGCATCTTAGTGTGCTCCGTTTGAAGCATTGTATGAAGAAGTGTAGGGTTGCTGTTTTATGGCCTGAAGATTAGGAAAAGTATTTGAGTGGACGTGAGTTTTATATTTGGTCAAGAGACGACTTATAAGTGTGTAGATGAAAAGAAAAGCTCAAAGCGGCAGATACCGTCAAAAGAGCCATGCTTATAAATACGCAAACCGTTAAATTGAGGAGGATATCGGGTTAAGCTAAAAGGTCGCCTTGGGAAAGATGTAATTCGCTTTGGAAAAAGGTAAGTTAGCACCGAGTATGTAGGGGCCATTTTGAGATTCTTTGAAATAGACTTCCTGAGCTTATCGGTTGAGATTGCCTGAGGATATTGGTGTAGTTACATGACACGTTTCATGAGTCAAACCTAGAAAACAATATCTGCGGATGCTAGTCTCATGTGCCATTGATAGATCAAGGTTGACAAAACTCTGATTGTTTTGTTGAGGAAACAGATGAGAATAGTGACCGTTAAGTTAAGAGGTTAAAATGTGTAGAATGATGGAAGTTAAGGTCCATTTGGGCTGGAAGCGAGGTCTTTAGGACTTCAGGTAAACTGAGTATCCACACTTGTTCGTTGAGCAAGGGATCATTGGGAGTTTTAGTTAAAGTTGGGTACGTAAGGTTTCTTGTAGACCTTAGTATGCCCTTAGATGTGTTTGTGTGATTTTGGTTAAAGTTATTTTATGAATAAACTCGAAGTCGAGCATCGAATTTCAAAAACTTTGGGCTTTGTAACAACTATACACTTGGGTTCAAGACATGTTCTTTTTGATGAGTTGCGAGACCGGGTTGTAAATGACGTTGTTACGCAACTTAAGGTTTTTGACGAGTCTCCTCGATGATGGGCGAGGTTCAGGTAGTTGGATGTTTCTTCGTTTTGGAGCAGACTATGCTGCTATGCGTACGCTTTTATGGGCAGGCAAAGTGGGTTTACAGTAAGATATCTTTTAAAGTTAGTTGAATTCAAATGTAACTTTGAGTTAACATGGGTATGGGAGGACTACTTGAAAGATAAGTATCCTCGATTAATTGTTTGGTAATGATAGAGTTGAACCTTTTGGTTAAATCTCGGGATGAGATTTCCTAAAGGAGGGGATACTGTGACAACCATGACTTGAGCAGGTTAGTCAAACTATTAGTGTTGACTTATGTATCTATTGCAATGAATGGGTTATGTGATTATATGTGTTTATATGCGTTTATGTGGATTATGTGAGAAATTGGTAGTCAATCTATTGAGTGTGATCATCTCAATGAGATTGGAATGGTGGTGAGATTGGTTGAATTCATTTCGTTCACTTTTGGTGACAAGGAAATGATTTTGTGATTTAAGCGTTTTAGTGATTTTTCGTGTAACTATTATTATGTGTATGTATTTATGTGTTAGTAATGTTAGGTATGAATAGGTGTTAGTAGTTAGAATAAGAATGAAATGTGAATTTCTATTTTTGGAAAGTTAGGTTAAAATAAAAATGAAAAGTTATTTATTTTAAAAGTCTTAGTAAATTGCATTTACGCAAAAAGGTATACTCAAATAAGCATAGGTTTTTATAAAAACTTAAGATAATGCAAATAATTAAGTAATTAATTAATAAATAAAAAATATATAAAAAATACATTTTTTTATACATGAATAGTAAAATACGAATTTTAGGGAAAATAAGGAAAAAAGAAAAAGAAAATCAAAGCCCAATTTAACTAGGACTCTAATTAGAGAATTTTGTATCCTATATATACTAACCTATAATACCCTAAGAACAAAATTTTCCTCCCCTCCTCTTGCATTAGTCAGCCGAATACCTCAAGAAAAGAAGAAGAAAAATTAAGGTTTTGATTTTGTGAAGAAAACAAGCTTTAAGGTATGTTTAGTTTTCTTAATTAGTTTAATTATTGATTTTATTCATGTAACAAGAGTTATGGTGGATCTAGGGTTTCATAATATTCTTTAAATTAAATTTTATAATCTAATTAGGGTTCTTAGTAATCAATTAGATGCGAGTTGGTGTAATCGTTAGGGTTTAGATAGCGTTAGAACTTGATTTAGATTGGGGCAGAATTTAGGGATGTGTTGTTTGGCTGATATCTCAATGATGGTAATAGCTTTTGTCAAGTTTCGGTGTCTTTGATATAGCTCAGAGAGTCTAGTTTCCATAACATCCGGCCTCGAAGGTTTTTAAGGTCGGGAAGTCATTCAAACGTTGGTTACAAGAAAAGTTGTCAAACCAGTAAATACGGGTCAGATTTAGGTCAGATTAAGAGGTATAAAACCCCATTTTAAAATTTGAATTAGGATTATCCCTTCTACAGGAGTTTATTTCTATGTGTCTATTAAATATCCCCTAAAGTATAGCTTCTAATTTGGAGTCTAAGTATGATTTTAAGTCCAAACTTTTTAGTGTGCAATCAGATCCAAATTAGGACTGTTTTGAAGTTTCATTTTCTTAGGAGTACTTGTGCATGTAAATGGCTCTTGGGAATCATGAGTTAGTTAATATACTCATATATGAACATAGATGATTTTTGATATGAATTATGAAGGTCAGTAAGTAGAGGTTTTGAGTACGTTAAGTCACGTTAAAATTCTACAGTTTGGAACAAATTGTGACTAACCAGTGAAACTTGTTAATGAAGTGGTTAAAGTTTGGTATGGTGTCGGGGTGACTCATGGGGTTAATAAAACACCTTATACATCCATCATATGATTGTTATATGTGCATTAAGCTTTTGGCTTAGTAGCGTGTAACACGAGTTATTTTGTTGTTTAGATTTATGCTAGTTGTTTGTGAAGCTTTTGTTGGAATCTTTTGGAAAGCTAAGCAAAGGTGAGTTTCATAGCCCTTTTTCTCATGTTATTTTGGGGAAAGAATGATGCTTGTCTTGTTGTCATGTTAAAATGTTTTTAAGCTTGTTGTAGTTATGTGTATTGGATCGGATGAGTACGCCTACTCAGTGTTGTGATATGGGATCGGATGGGTACGCCTACCCAGTGTATGATATGTTTGGTATTGTGGATCCCAATATGCAAAACGAGGTGTGACGGTGGTAATACTGCGTGAGCTAATATGAGGCCATGTAACGCACATATGTAGATGATATAATTGTGGATCGTGGGCATGTTCCGTCCCGTTGTTGTTACTTGTTGTCATGAATTGTTTTGGTAATTGCAACAGCTAATTGAAAGTTTATTTTGGATTTTGTTGTATGTCGTAAACCTATGATTCTCGCTCAACTTTATGTTGACGTTTTAAGCATCATTTTCAGGTAAGCTTAATGGTGCTAAGATAGAGCGAAGTGGCTAGAAGAGACCGTAGGATGCTTGGAGTTTATTTATGCTTTCTGTTTGAATAAATGCGTTTGCATGAATTGTTTGGATTATGTTTTGCATGTCATTTATTGACGAGACCTCTTTCTCATTAATAAAGACATCATTTGGTTTTGGGTATTGTTATGACACTTTATGTCTTTGCTTTACTTTAGTTTTCATTTTAGTATTCTCTATATAGACACCATGTGTTGTGATGATATCCATTCTCGTTACGCCTCGCGTTTCCACCTTGGCGGGGTGTGACAACCCTGATATTACTATAGAGGAGTATATTGAGCTCGAAGCTGAAAAAACTCATAGGCGTGGTCAAGAGTTTAATTGGGAAACTGCTACATATGGTAAGGTCAGGTATTCTGAAGATATCGACTACTTCAAAGATTTTGAGAACGAATTCCTAGCCATTGTCTATAATGATGCATTGGCATCTGACCACAAGATCTCGTCTGAATCTCCGGTAAGTCCTCTTGATAATGATGAAATTGACTTTAGAATATCGCTTGACGAATCTGACGATGAACATTACATTTTCATATATGACAAAAGTTCTTTTTCTTATAAATTAATTTCTGTTAACGATTTAAAAATGAATTCGGGAAATGATAATGATAAAGTCAACATCGAATTACCTTCGGATGATGCTTCTATCAAACCATCAGATAGTATTATTAATGCTAATATTGATACCGAATCCCATGAGTTCAATGGGGATTTTGAAACAAATCATGACACACCGGGTAAGTCTTTCACTATAAAAGACTTTTTCAAAATGATTAAAGTCGTGATTCGAAAATGTTTTATCAAAGGGATGCCATACATTTTTATAATTAAGAATTTATATGTGCCATTTGGCATCCCGTTCGACCCCAAATTGTTTTATAGGGATGAGATAAAACTAGGGCAAGTTTAACTTAAAGACTTATCTGTAAAGAAAAGTGCTTGCCGGGAGACAACCCGAAATGTATTTTCAATTTTTAGCGAGTCTGTCTTCCCAGATGGCCGATACGGCGTATCCAACCCAATGGATACGGCGTATTGACTATCTGGACGTTATCCAGTCTTTACTTTTCTGCAATTTAAAGCTTTTTCGTCAGTTCAGTCTATACGGCGTATTCGTTAAACGAATACATCGTATTAGGCGACAGACCCGTATTTAGTATTTTTATTACAGGTATCAATACGGAGTATCCTATTTTATGGATACAGCGTATCGACTTACTGTATAGTTTTAGGTTTTTATTTCGAGTCTAACCAACGAATACACGAAGATAGAATTTGCACTTGTCTTCTAAGCATTTATACATGAACCTTCTGGAACATTTAATGAATTTGGTGGAATGTTTATTATCTGGAATTATATGTGTGTGCTGTTCATGCTAAGATTCAAACACCTTTTTCGCACACACAATCTTGCTCACAAACTCAACATAGAGGATCATATCGAGCAAGTATCAGGGGAGTTTCTCGTTCGAATTCCTTTTATTTCTCGTTTTTAATGTTATATTTATACAACGAGGGCGTTGTATATTTCAAGTGGGGGGAGGAGAATTAGAACGCTTACTTGTCATATTTTTCACAATAAAATGCTTAAATTATACCTAAATTTAAAAAAAATTCAAGCATAATTTTGTGAAATTATTAGCTACATAACCTGCATACATAACCCTTGTTAGATATTATGAGAATTTAGCCTTATCTGTTACCAAATATTTATCCAAATTCCACAAAATTATGAGTGTACCTATGATGTTGTAGACTTTAAAACTTGGCTTGGTATATCTATTCGAGACCACAATAATAAGTACTATTTTAAATAGATGGAGTAACTTGACTAAACTAGTAAATTTCTAGGAATACACCCAAAAAGCATATATGTTGTGATATTAACTAAGCACACTGGTTAGTTAACCCCCATATAAACCCTTTGTTTACTTTTATCATTAAAGTAAGATTCACCTAGAAAACCCATTGAGCCATTCCTGTCTATTTCACACCAAATGTTTGTTTCGTTACACCTTTACACCTTAGCCTACCCTATCAGATTAAGTCCTTAAACGGTTGCTAGTTGATTTTGTGTAAAGTATTGTATTTCCTGTATTGGAATGGAAATTTTCTATCTCTGGTATAATCGGTAAAATTGCACAATGCAATTAGGCACATGTTGATTTTTCATCCATGGTTAGGTCGGGAAATTGTTCGATGCAATGGGAATGTAAAAAGTAGTAGTTTTTCAGTATGTTTTTCTACTTTCACAATTACTTTTATATATATCTAAAGTATGGAGGATTATGGATAAATTATCCGGATTTATTGAGATCATGAAGATGGTGAAAATACACCGAAATTCGTAGTATGTTTAAAAAAAATTAGAAAAATTGCAACAAAAAAAGAGGACGAAGTTTGGAGAAGTAGATAGTCGGTTCGTTTAAGCTTAAACCGATATTATTATTTGAAGGATCGATTATTCGTTGATACGTATTATAAATCAACGATGTAAAGTTTTGTATAAAGTGGTAGATATCACCACTAATTTTTATAAAGTATGTATATTATGGACGATTAGGAGTTGACCATTATAGGAACACAAACTAAGGGTTGTTTTCATTTATCTTTGATCGAAGATGTTTTTCGAGTCTGCTTCGTGTCTACTAAACATGGAGTAGTCCATGATTTGTCTCTTTATCATGAGAACGGCCGGGAAAGTATCAAGCAACTTGTACCTTATTTGTTTGGACTTAGTCTATTTGTTTTGTAATTTTTTTTATTTAACAACCATTATTTCCCTTTCCTAATCCCAAACCCTTAGGTCTTATTCGAATGAGGATGCAAGCAATCGCATATGTCTATTCCGTCATTACGCCAATGTATGTGTGATTTTTTCCTCCTTGTTGGTTTATTACTTTTGGAGAAAAGATTAGAAGATCCATGCCTTATATCACTCTTCGTCCTAACCCTTGGTTTTAATCGAGTGAGGAAATTAAATGCAATAATGTATGTATATTCCATTGTTATGGATGTGTTTATGTGGTTTGTCGCGCTTGCTGGTTTATGAGTTTTGGTAAAGACTACTAGTCCTATTCTTTAGCTTATTCGAGTTAAGGTTCGAATGCAGTCATATGTGTCTATCCCATCGTTATGGGTGTGTATGTGTGATTTTGTCACCTTTTCTGGAATATTGGTATCGATAGATATTGGAAAGAGTGATTAACCCTTAAAGCCTTTTAAACCCAATTTACCTTTATAAACTTGTTACTCCTTAGATTTAGTGATGGAGATGTGTATCTTTGCCAAGCTTATGATAGAATACTCATCACGCCTGGGCAATTGAGAATTAGTTAAATGTTACAACATAGATTAGTTGAGTGAATTGAGAGTTTTTATTTTCCCATTTCGTGAGGTGTTTGGTTGTGTACTTGTAATTGAACAAATACATGCTTAAAGGAAAAATCCTTGACTACGGTTGGGATATATTTTCATAAATTTTCTAAAGTCTACTTGAGGACAAGTAGGATTCAAGTGGGGGGATATTTGATGACATCAAATAACGTCACTTTTATAACATCATTTATCCTATGTAAATTACCTATTTTGTATGATTATTGCAAGAATTGATACTTAATTGCTTTAAGTTGTTATTTTCAGTAATTATGGAGTACTTTGTGAAGATTAGCTAAAAGACATGCATTTTGGAGCTTAAATGAAGAGTTTGAGAAAGTCTACTAATCTGACAGCCAATACACCGTATTATTCTTGACCTATACGACGTATCCAATACTTTGACGAACTAAAAGACCATTGCCTGACTTTGAAGAATACGCTGTATCCACATCAACAATACGCCGTATATAATACTTTGGTCAACAAAGAACTGACTAGGTTTATCTC
>BQNB010150338.1:3544-16049 GCA_026074375.1 Tanacetum coccineum
ATATATATATATATATATATATATATATATATATATATATATAAACTATGATAGTTTTTATTTTTAATTTAAAAACATTATTGGGTGTGAAATTTTCGAAAATATTTTTGGTTTTTGTAACAAATAAGTGCAACAGGCGCAAGCACCCCCCACACTTAAGGGTTTGCTTGTCCTCAAGCAAAATAAAGAAAACTAATAAGCTTTACAAAACAAAATTAAAATTATGAGAATTTTTTTTTGAATTTTAATATGTGAAAACAGATATGTTTGACAATACCCAACGATCTTCAAGCTGCAATAACATGACTAAGCACCTCACAAAGAAGGAACGTATAATTCACTCAAACACTCATATATGATGTAATAGAGGGTAAAATAGAAATCACACTCAATTGCTCAAACATGATTCATTAAGTTACCATAGGCTTGTACGAGAAACAAAAATGCACCGACATGGCATAAGCACCAGGCATAATTATCAAAAGAGGAATTTTATTCGGGTTGTAATGTACAGGCTTCGAGGTTAATAAGGGTATGGATAAGGCATGGGAAGTATATAATAGAAATGGTTTATAATATACATGTCGACAAGTCCAAGAAATCCATGTTGCTGGTTACGACAATCCACAAACCCGTGAGGTTATTGAACATCTCATCAATATATCCGGCACATATCATAATATATCAATACGTCGCAAATGCCAACAACAATCTAGCTCTTATTCATCACTTTTCTTTTTCTCTTTTTTTTCTTCTTTTTTTTCACTCCACTTCCGCACAACTGATAATTCCCCCACACTTACAATAAGCATACACCACAAAAAATACGAAACATGAAGCTCGTCATCTCCATCTCTGTTAAAATGGCACAACACTTATAGAAAAGTGCGAACAAACTATAAGCAAAAATCAACCAATCACACCGAGCAACTACCAACCAACCATTGGGACTTTCGACAAGGGGTAAGGCTAGGCTAAAGGTTATATATATATTTTTGTATTATTTATTCTTGGACGAGAAAAATGAATAGATGGCTCAGCGGGTTAAACTAGGGGTATCTAGCACTAAAGATGAGTGCTAAAAAAGGGTTTTATTTATGGGAGGTTAGCTAATCAGTGTAATTATCTAAAAAAATAAATAATATAAAATGGATGAGCTAAGTTGAGTTAAATCCTAAATTGCCTCTTTATCACGTAAAAATACCTATATCACGCGAACGTGATCTCACTGCGGTCATGTAATGATTTCAAGCACATGTTCTAGAATCAATAAATCACCGGCACACTCATATATTTTTAAACCGATATCAATGCTCAAGAAAAGGCGACAAACTACAAATACACAGCCGTAACGATGGATGAGACACTTGCAATTGCATTCAAACCTTAACTCGAGAAAGCTAAAGGCCAAAAATTATCTTAGGTATCAAATATGGATACCTGAATTCCTTAAGATCTAAACCTTACATATTTTTGGGGTGATTGGTATAAATGCGCAAAGTAATGTCATCGATCCAGAGTCGGATCTGCTCTTTCACTCGGGACACATCTCTGATTTCAAAAACTTAACTTATTAACTTAGTTTTATTCTAATATATTAAGCTTAGTGGCAAAAGATTTAAAAATAAATTAGATTTTTAGATTACAAAGGGAAAACAAAAGTTTTTAATTTAAAATGAGTCTAATTTTTCAATCCTTTTTCCCCCCACACTTAAGTTGAGCATTATGTGTAATCAAAAAACAACTTAAGTAAGATAATGTGAGAAATAAATATAAGAGAAATGAGACTTTCCGGGGCTCATAAGTGCTCAGTTGAATTCTGAAAGATACGACGCTAAACGAAACACCAAGCATGTGTATTCTACCACATGTAATATATTGATCCAAATATATCACATCCCCAAGTGATAAGCATCACCGCCATCCAAGCTCCACTTATTTATTTAATCTGCAAACAAAACTACAAAAACCGTAAAATACAAAAGCGCACTTTCGTAGGCATCACGGTTGCATTTAGCATATTGCAACAAGATTTTTTTGGTTTTTACATTTTTTTTTATGGTCTATTATTTATTACTATTACTATATTACTTCGTTATTTATATTGTTACACTTAACTTGATTTAAGATTCCTTTACGATATGGCTTAAGTGGAAATGATCAACTTTTAAAGCTTGAGGGTATGGTATTTTTGGGATGTACTCACGGAATGGATACTCTTTTTTTGACCACATAATATCCCCTTTTTGATGTCTTAATAGGTTTATCTTTTTCGATTTTATTGTTAACGATGATAGGAGGTGGAGGATCTTTTTGAATTTTTGAAGAATCATCGGACTTTCCACTTTCGGTGAATACGGAATTCACTTGCTCAGTTTGAGCTTGAGGAGGAGGTGGTGGTTCAGTCCTATTGGTTTGTTCTGAAGATACGTTTTGAGGACTTCGCAAACCTCAATCTATTTTTTTTCTTTCCATGTTTTTAATTTTAATTTGGCAATTCTTTTCGTTTTGCTTCATCTTTATAATTACATCGTTAACATTGTTCTTGAAAAACATATTTGTAACTCTTTGACCATCCAAAAATTTAGTCATCGATTTTTCGAGATCAGTTTTAGATTGACCGTCCATGTCAAAAAGTTTATCATGAACAATTCTCATGCTACAGATACATCTTTTGAAATCTTCGAGATCATTTTTCACATCATTGTTTAATTTTGTGAGCGATTTATCGAAATAATTAGGATCATGATGGGATTGGTGAGAATACGAATCATGAGAATTTTGGTTTTGATAACCTTCAAATTGGATGTAATTGGCTTTATGACGTTCACACATCGGCGTGTCATCCTTCTTAGAAGCGTTGTCACCTCCACGGTTATTATAATTCTTACGCATCTCATGCATCTCCTCATTTAAACTCTGTAATTGAGAATCCATTTTTATAGTTAGACCTTCCAATTTTTCCATTACTCGAGAGTTATCATCATTGCTATTACTTCTATCGGCGAAAGCAACAAATTTTTGATGATGATGCTGTTTTTTTTTTTCGATTTTAGTGGACAATCAAGTTTTAAAAAGGGATTTGTCATCAAGAAATGAAAAGTTGTTCAGAACTATTATAGAGGAAGATTCCTCCAAAATTTCGTCCAGGGATTCCTTGAGAGGATTCGTCTAGTCCGCTGATAGAATAATTGTATAAAGCTTCCTTTGGTCAGACCGTACCCATGGAAGAATTTTTGAGCATGTTCTCGGTTCTGTAACCAGGCTTCGGTTAGACTTTACACATTACGTTTTGTAGAGAAATTTCTGATTTCAAGTAGAAACGACGGTAAATTAATGATGGTGAAAGATCTGTTTATAAAAACTAATCTCATTTGATTCCCACGATGGATATAGACCTTCATTAAGTTGTTCAAACCAGGTTTTAGCTTTATTGCATAAGGATAAGGGAAATATTAAAAGCTTGACAGCTTCACTTTGAGTTTCACCATATTTAAACATGTCGCTGATTGCGAGAAATTCACGAACGTGGTCATGCAGGTCGGTCTGCAGATATACATCGAATTTATTTTCCCAAATCATTTTCAAATGGGTACTATTGATAACAAAGTTGTCATCAACATCGGGTCGAATAATGATAGAATTAGGAGTCGGTGCTACAGTCTTAGCACTTTCCCATATGGGTTGATCATCGGGGTCTAAAATTATTATTTATTGAAGTGGTGAATTAGGTTGAGGTTCGAAATCTTCTTCAGATATATTTAAGGCGAAAACGTCATTAACGTAAGAATGTTGAGTTGAAGATTTGAGTACCTCGACATCGACGGATTCTTTTTGAATAGTTTTATATTTACAAGTCATCTTTTTTTTATATTTTTATTTAATTTAGATAATGCGTTTTACGAGTTGTTTTCATGATCTTGGATTTTATACATACTTTAAAGTTTGCAAAAAGTCATGATTTATTTTATACTTAATAGATATATATATATATATTATATATATATAGATATATATAATCTATATTTTATATATTTTATATCTATATATTATATATTATATATATAATATATTATATATATATATCTATTATATATCTATATATATATATATTATATCTTATATAATGAAGGTTAATAAGAGCATCTTTAAAATAAAGTAAATTATTTTGATCTATATATTGGTTACTTTTACTTATTTATATTTATATAGGTATATTATATATGACTATATATATATATAATATAATTATATATATATATATATAGATATATTTATATATATATTTACGTTTTTATTATATATAGAAAATAAGGATAAATAGATAAAATATTTTTTTTACTTAGATAGATAAGTACGGCGCACTTGAGGAAAAGTGCATCGGCTTTTCTGGGAATTTATGTTTTTTTGTTTGTTGAAGTTTAGGTTATTACCACGAACGAAATAAACAGGAGATACTAAAAGGAGTTAACAAGAAATTAATCAACTTTAGAAAAAACAATTCAAGAAGCCTAAAGCATTAATCAAAAGATGAAAAATAAGGTTTTTGGTTTGGTTTTGAACTCAATTTCTGGTAGAAAATCTGCAGAAAAGTCCGGTGGTACTTGGTTAAAGTGCGGCGTACTTTTTGGGTTTACAAGATAACCGGCGCATAAATAGGATGTGTGGCGTACTTCCTGAAGAAAAACGAATTGTTTGGTCGGTTTGCCAGAAAACTGTACGGTGAGTTTGTAAATTTTGTATTACAAAACAGTAAATAACTTGTTGAGAAACAAAATAGCACCAAAAATAAGCAACAAACTAATAACAACTTAAACAATTCCCCAGCAGCGGCGCTAAAAACTTGATGTGTGTTTTGCAAGCTTTAAATTTATGATACTAGAAATACCGATTTTTACTAAAAACACAACACTCGGGCAAGTATAGCCTATTGAGTGTAATATAGTATAAGGTAAGTCCAGGTCGCTTCATGGTAATTGAAGTTTTCACAGTTTGTAAATAAGGTGCTAAGGCTAAAATGATTGTCACATATCAAATTAACCAAATCATGCATATATCGAATATTGTAAAAAAGCAATTAAGAGATGATTCAAGCAAGGAATTAAAGTATATTTGTTTAGACAATGATCAGTAAGAAAATGTAGTGTTTAGGATAGTGTTTACAAGTTTAGAGAATAAAGATTTCACAAGTCACAAATCCTTTCGGCCTTTAAAGTTTAAATATAACGAGTGATTATATCGATTAATAACAACAAATCCTTTCGGCCTTTTAAGTTATTAATAACCAATATATTATAGTGACTGATTAAACACATATATAAAAGAAGCCTTTCGGCCTATATTCTTATGTATAAATAGTTTACCAATTCAATAAACACATATCCAAACGCTCCAATCTAAGATCACATATTGCCCAAACAAACACAAGATGACTACTCCATGATCAAAGAAGTAACAAAACACATAACATTCATCATGAATTCAGTAAAGATCATATTAAAAAGATTTATACCAACATCAAGAGCAAATGTTTGATGATTTCACAAGCTTCCCAACGAAAACTTTATTAGATTCAAAGTTAACCAGGAAACTATGAACAATTCTGTCACAATCGCTTATAGATTCGAATTACACTTCAATGTTACTTCCTTGAATGGATTAAAATCTGGAAATTGATGGTGGAGAGTGGTGGTAGTCGATGGTGGTGATGGTGGTTTGAAGGGGTGTTTGGATCCTTGGTTTGTCAAGCTAAGATCACCAAAAATCCCTATTTTAAGTGTTCTAAACGAACTAGAATGATTTGTGTGAGAGTGTGTGAAATAAGAGAGCCAAGGAGGATATTTATAGGCTTTTCAGGGAAGCTTTTAGTTTGAGTTTACTTCTTCGTTTAAGCTCCAAATCTTCGTGTTTTCTTTCGTTTTCTTCCACGACACATACCATGAACCTACAATATCAAATATACTCTATTTTATACCAAAAGTTGTTTTATTTAACCAATAAATATACGTAAAAGCATTGATAACGCGTATAGAAACATGTATAATTTGAGCGTTATCATATGGTCTGGAAATGGTAGTAAAACAATGGTGAGTCGGGGTGGTGATGGTGTTGGTAGCATGGCAAGATAAAGGGGTGTTTGGATCATAGGATCCAAGGATCCTCACCACTCCTTCCTCCTCTCCCAATTGATTTCTATTGATAGTATGTGTTTCCCTGGCACAAATGAGGTGTATTTAAGCTTTTCTAATACTTAGGGACCAAGGCAAAGGTATATGATCGGATTGGTAGTAAATGGGAGTCATAAATATGACTTTTTAGCTCGTCAGACGCGAAGTGCGCCACACAAATTCATAAAACCGCCATACTTAAAAGTGCGTCGCACTTATTGGCAAAACCGGCGTACTTCTAGTCGTTTTCAGCTTTTGACACAAAAATGAAAGTTGTAGATAATTCTTTCCCCTTTCCGTGGCCGCTTGAATCGCGTCAATCGGAGTTCGTATGCTCAAGTTATGGCCAAAACAGTGGACATGTGTCGGGAGATCTTGAACTTGAGTTATTTCTTCATTTAAGCTTCATATCTTTATGTATTCTTTCGTTTTCGTCCACGACACGTACCATGAACCTACAATAGCAAATATAGTCTATTAAGTATCGAAAGTTCATATAATTAACCAATACATATATATATATAAGTATATATATATATATATATATATATATATATATATATATATAAAGTTTTTTCGAAAAAACTTTTGGAGGTGTTGGTTTTTCAACTAACACTGGTGGAATTGGTTTTGAAACAGGTGACCAATAGACTTGTTCTGCAGACAATTGTTTTTGTGGAACAAAATACTCATAGAGTTTATTTAGTTTTGCATAATCGGTCGATTTATCATCATGTTCTGTTTGTTTTTCTTTCATTTTTAACCGACTCTCTTAAGCAAGTATCACTGTTTCTTCATAATCACACACAGAATTTAGGTCATGTCTTTCAGCTAAGACATTGGCATTATACAACACAGGTTGTTTCTGTTGAGCTTTACGAAGATACAAAGGATTTTGATAACCAAGAGCAGTTTTGTGAGCATCATCATAAAAAACTTGAGGTTTGGTTAACATATGCATTGTTTGAACAGTTTGACCTGTGTTGTAAACAATATTTTGAAGTTTGTTTCTTATCATTTTCCAAAACCAAGATTTCATCGATATACTTATCTTGTTTTTTAGATGACTCCTTTTTGAAAGTTTCAAAGTCGTTTTTCAGAGACGAATACATGTTAGATCGATTCTCAAATTGTTGTTTTTATGTAATGACTTGTTTTTCAAAGCTTCACAACTATTATATTGAATACAATCAATAATTATTCCTCATATTTGAGAATCTAAATATTCTTCTCTTTCTACGAAAAAATGTTTAGAATTTTGTCTTTCTTCTAAAACTTTGACTTTTTCTTTGTATCGTTCAAGCTCGCTGGTCAATGATTCATTCAGACTTTTAGTCTCTTGATTTACCGTGTTGCATCGTTCTTCTTGACATTGCATTTGTTCAATTACATACAATATCTTAGCATTATCTTGTTCATGAGGAGGAACACTTTAAGCAGTATCGTTCTCAATAGTGACCATATAATCAGAATAAGAGATAACATTGTTGTCACTTGTAAGTTCATCATATGAATCATTATTAGAAACTAAGTGTTCAGAATATTCCGTCTCTTGAACAATAGGATTAAGCATATCAGTCTTATGATGAGTGTCATAAGGTGGTACCTCAGAGAGTATGTCTGAATCATAAGTTGGATCAACAGCATCTCAATCGAGATTGAACTGTAGGAGAAATCTGCATAATAGATTGCACAGTAGTAAGGATGCTTTCATTACAGTCTGAATCAAATGCATCTACATGATTTGCCTTGAAAATGGATGTAGTGTATAGCTGAAGATCATCACAGTCTGAATCCAAGTCTTCCGAACCATCAGCCAAAAAATCTAGTTGCTCTTTCTTCAAAATAACTCAGCTCTATGCATGAGTAAGTAACATCTTATATTTAAACCATTCTGAGTCCTTCACCGTTTTCTTTGCAGTACATTTCTTAGCAATATGACCTTCACCTATGCAATTATAACACCTGATCACCCTTGGTTGATTTGCCTTCACGTCTCCAACAGTGTTGATAACCCATGTTCCTGTAGCTTTACCCTTTCCTGTATTAACCCCATAACCCCGAGACTGTCCTTGAACATTATTGAATTAGTCATACTAGATTGCCAACTTGAATGTTTTTCTGAGTTCTTGGATTAGACGAAGTTCTGAGTTGGTTGTTTGTTGGTGGAAATCTTGAGCTGATAGTTGTACTAAGAAACATCATAGTTTTATTGAGACTAGCTATTGGATCATCAGTTAGAAGAAATGATGGTATTACAAATCCTGAATCAAGTTGTGTTGACGGTGTAGGTGATTGTTGTTGAACAAC
The DNA here is from genome assembly GCA_026074375.1 of Tanacetum coccineum. Classification (NCBI taxonomy): domain Eukaryota; kingdom Viridiplantae; phylum Streptophyta; class Magnoliopsida; order Asterales; family Asteraceae; genus Tanacetum; species Tanacetum coccineum. The sequence continues at coordinate 12,022 of BQNB010150338.1, forward strand.
GAGTGGTTTATAGCTTTGTTGTGGAGGTGATGGAATGATTTATTGTTGAGTTAATGACAAGATTGGTTGATATGGTTGATATTGATGGTATTCTGATGGTTGTCAGTTGTACAATGATCTTCGACTACTGTAGGATGGAGGCGGATTGTAAGTGTTGACAAGTAAGGCAAGTGGATTTGGAAATCGATGTCGCATTACTCGAACTTCATTTGCATCATTCTCATTTTGTTTGATATATGCATACAACTGATTAAAGTTAACTTTGTGAAGATCTTTTTCTTGCTTAGCTGTTGTGACAAACCTACTCCATTCTGGCTGAAGATGATTCACAAACTTCATATTTATTTGAATGGGTGTCATTTTCATGTCGATGATATTCATATCATTTATCAACTTTGGCAAACTCAAAATAATACGAGGAATGATTTCTCCTGTACTCAGACGTGAATCAAGTCAAAATAAACAATAACTTTGACTCTCTTTCTGAATTGATGAGCTTCAATGCCTTCTATTAATTCCTTGATCCTGTCCCATATGTATTTGGCTGTCTTGTGATGATTGACAAGAGTGTATATGTAAACTGGTAAGCCGAGAAGAATGATGTTAGTAGCTTTGATGTCACAACTTTTCCTTAACTTTTCTTTAGTAGTCAGATCTTTCAATTCTTGCAAACGTTTATGCTTAGTTGTAGTTTAGGTTGCTGGAACAATAACCTCTTTGAATTGAAAAGGACCATTGTTGATTGAATCAATTAAAATTTCACCATTCTCCTTCCCCTTGATGTAAAGTAGTATATGATTCTTCCAACTATCATACATGCCTTTCTCAAGCATTGGTGGTCGGTTTTCAGCACCCGCAGCAATAACATTCTCAGCCATTGTAGCCATTGATGAATTAATGTTTTGTTTTCTATGAAATGATATAAAGGATCATTTTGATGAAAACGAAGTGTTGTGTGGTTTGTTTGTTGTTGTTTTTGTGATTTAGTGATTAAAGTTTGTGTCTTTGAAGTGAGATGGGTATAAAGATTGAAGCTTTATCGGTTTAGGTTTACAAAAAGTAAATTGCAAGCCCTAGAATTTATAAAGTATTAAATTTTAATTAATAAAAAATCTTAGACTTGCATTTATTCCACCTTAAACTAATAATTACTACCCCACTTAGCATTAAATGTCCAAAAGAAACCCTAATTTCCCAAGAAACCCTAGTTCGATCATTTTTAGGGCTTATGAGTCCTGGTTCGTTGGATTTAAGGTTCATTGGAGGAGGTTCATTGGGTCTTGGTTTGCTGGACAAAGATTCGTTGGAGGAGGTTCATTGGGTCTTGGTTCGCTGGACACAAGGTTTCCAGGTTCGTTGGATTTTTGATATTACATGCTCACTTGTTTATGAAATGAAAGTAGGATCGCTACTTTATGGATAAACCTGATTCGCTTAAAAGGAAACCACAACTAGACTTGCTAGTTTTATGAAGAAACGTGGTTCACACGTTTTTTTCTTGTTGTCCTTCGATAAACCAAAAAACACGCTAGGTTCGCTAGGTGTTGTTATAAACGTGGTTCGCACATTTTTGGTACCCTTGTGCAACAAAACTAGGATCACTAGTTTGTATAACCAAAGTGGTTCACACAAAATGTTACAATCTAACCGAAACCAACACAAATCACAAAAGTCATGTAAAAAACACTTAAAACACGATTAAAGTTAAAACCTTTTTGTACTTCTAAGATCTAAACCACCTAAGGAAGCATAAAAATCGACACTTTATGGTTTTTCAACATAAAAAGTTAATCTTTTTCTCTTGGTGACGTAAAATCAGGCGAAGGACAAAAACAAAGAGAAAACGTGAGATTTAAAAGCTTAAACACATACATAAACACCACAAATCACCCCATGGTGATTGATACCAAATGTAGAATATCATAAACATACGACATACAATATATATCTTAGTGAGAGAGAGAGAGAGAAAGAGGTTCGATGGAATGGGATAAAGAAAGAAAGAGGGGTGATTGAATTCCTAGAAAGAAAGAGAAGAGAGAAAATGAGAAGATTAGATTAGATAAAAATGGAATCACCAACCCACTTCCCTCCCTTTAGCCTCTATATATAGGCGTATGATGTCTCTTAGGTTTACCTAAGGGAGCGATGTGGGATATTACAAGTTCTTACAACGTACATAATCTGACAATGACTAAACATAAACTACGACCTAGTAACCAACACTTTTCTTATTCCTAACACAAAAGTTTTACAACCCTCCTAGGCAGAGTACCCAACCATTGTAGGTGTAGTATAGGCAAGACTCGAGGGGTTATTATCATTCTCTAGGGGAATAGTTTAGGTAGGCTCTAATTGTACGTTACTAAGGTCTAAAGATTGAGGGAAGAGTATTTTTGTATTTTATTGAAAGCAAGTAAAAATCTTGTGTTTTGAATAGTGGGTTGATTAAACTACTAATTAAACTACTCCTAATTCTATTCTAATTATGCAGAAATGTAAATGTGAGAAACTGGTATGGTTAAACACATGTGTTCACCTAATCATGTACTACTCCCTAATTGCTCTCTCCAATTCCACTGCCCATCACCCTCGTTAGTGTAATGTGTAAGTATTCCCCTAATTCAGCAGCGGGCTAGTCAAGTCTGCTATCTACGTGACAACCTAGACGGTGGTTACCTGCAGACATCGCTCATGTCCAATAGTAAATTCACGTGTACTAAATACTTAATTAGGAATCTACCCTTACGGCAAACCAGATATGAAGATCCAGAATGTGGGTATCCTCTTAACCTAATCACGTTTTCCTAGACGTCTATGCTAGGATATAAAGATCAAATAGCTAGTTTTCTAGAGCCTAACGTGCACACCACTAACAAGAAGTAATATAAAAAGAGATTACAAACTAGGTTTCATGAAATCATAAGCAAATACAAATTTAATTTAGCCAAGCATGTTAATTAAAAGCAAAGAACAATTAATCAAACAACACATAGACATATTAAATGATTAAAAGGGTAAATGAACTTTACTTCAATTGAACATGGAGTAACAATGAGTACAAAAGGGTTAGAAAACACTAAAAACTGACTATAGTATCACCTCATCAATGAATTTTAAACCTAGTTAACATAATTTATTATACTCATTTTGCAAAGTATCATTATCAATTGACGAGTTGTCATCACTAAAATAACAATAATCGAAATGTACCTCATTAGATGCTTCAGCCATAAGACAAGTTTCGTTGTTTTTCTTTTCCTCATTATCCTCATTGCTATCGCTCCATGAACCTCCGACAAATGCCTTTTGGTCGTTGTTCCTAGGTGGTTTCAGACATTCTTGTTGGGACTTAAAAGACTTCAAGGATTCTTAGAGTTACTACTGCTCAGGTACATAATGGAAATTATGCTAAGTAGTTAGTACTGGTAGTATAAAGTTACCACTGCTAGTTACTGCTGTTAGTATAATTTAGTACTATTAGCATAAAGTTACTGCTATTAGTTGAAGTTAAGACTGTTCAGAGTTGAAGATTGAAATATAAGCTACGTAGTTAGTGCTGCTAGTAGTAATGTTAAGACTGCTGGTACATGTTACTACTGTGAGTACATATTAGTACTGCTAGTACTAATGTTATTACTACTTATGTTTATCAGTACTGCTGGTGAAAAAGTTTATGCTGCTAGATTACAACTGCTAGAAGACTTACTACTGCCAAGAGGATAAAGACGGTTTAAAGGGATAAAGATTGTTTGGAGAACAAGAATACTTGTGAAGATAAGTATTGAGATATTTATGTACAAGATATACATAATGTATTTATTTAAAAGGAGATTACGTTTTTTTTAGAAAAGATTATGATATCTTAGGAATGTATTGTAAGCCGACTAGGACTCCTTAGTCTATAAAAGGAGGCTCTAGGGCATTAGTTGAGAAATCAACAGTTTTGCATATAAGTCTTTATAGTTGTCAAAGTCGATTAAGAAAAGCTTCAAGGTTGTAAACCCTAGTACTAAGTTAAGAGTACT
>BQNB010150339.1:0-16049 GCA_026074375.1 Tanacetum coccineum
CAAATCAATGGATACTATGTTACAAAAATAAAGGAGTGTTTGGTTCGTTTCTTAGGAACAATCGTTAGAGTCAAAATGATACCATCACTATAGTTTTGTCACGTGTATAAACACTTAACAAACTTGTATAAGCCATCAAGATATATAATTCATATATATCTTAATATATTTTATAAATAACATAAAATAAAAGGGCGTTTGGTTTAACTTTTTAAAACATGATTTTTGAATAAAAACAAACACTACTTAACTTTTATCCAGTCAAAAATAATAAACTTATACTTGTCAACATGATATATACTTGACGTATAGTTTTTGACGAGCTTAAACTAATTTCATGTTAATAAGGGAGTGTTTGGTTCATGGTCTTGATGTTGAAATATATAACTAATATATATTCTTCGACATCCTAGATTAAGTCAAAAATAAATTAAGGAACATAAGGATCACTTCTTAGGTTTTTATTTTTAAAATCGAAGTAATCCTTGTCCCACATTTGTCACTTTTCAAAACTTTATTTTCCTTCTTATATTTTTTTTGTAACATTTTATGTTGTTGATAACTTGTTTAGGTGACAAAATGCCGAAAGCTGCTACCACCGATATATCTCTCACCAAATCCTACATCCCAAAAGTATCCAAAATTCCCGGCATTTCCCCTACTATTGCCCAAATCTACAAACCTATTGAAAACCACAACATTTACGAAGATCGTGTTGTTGATCAAACCTACTACAAATCCAACAATATCGAGCGTCTCTTTACTAACATTCGTTTCAATTGTCTCTTTCAAATCAACGAACCGATTGTTCCAAGATTTATTCTAGACTTCTATAGTCAAGTCACGGTACAAACCGATGAATATTGCTATCTTGTTATCTGGCTTCGATCCTTTTACCACATATATAAATATAAATAAATATATAAATATATATAAGAAATAGGATAATATCAATAATAGTAGTATAGTAAACCGGAAGTATCAGTTTCTCACTTCGTTATCCACAAAGTTTAAAACCAGACCCGGGTCGTTCTTCCCGACGAGGCGTGAATGGAAAATCGAGTGTCGGTTTGGACGATGATTGAATGATCAAAGATTGGATTAAAATGCAAAAACGAATAAATAAAACCTAAAAACGAAAGCTAGAAAGGATTTAAACTAAAAAAAACAAAAACGGGAACGTAAAAACGTGACTGAAAAATCTAAATTATCAAATTTTAAACCTAAAGTGATAAAAATAATAAACCATTTCATAAAAAAAAATTTAGAAAATAACTAAAAAAAATTTAGTAACATTTTTTTTTTTGTTACTAAACTGTCACTAATATGTCACTATTCTGAGTACTCCTTCCTCTCAAAGCATTAGCAACACTTTTTTCTGTCACTAATCTGTCACTAAAACGTATTCAAACTCATCTTTTTTAGTTTTCTTTTTTGCAAAAAGTTGTAATAAGCTATAATAAGAGTTGTTACAAAAAGCTATTTGACAAAACCTCAAAAATAAACTGGGAAAAAGGAGCATAAGCTCACAGTGTAATGCTTAAACATGTAAGAGTGTTTACTCAACACTTCAATCTAGATTATAGGGCTTATAACTAAGAACTCAAAGGCTAAAAATGGAAAACCTAAAAATATCGAACACTATAAGATATAAAGCCATGAAAGCTAGGATTTGAACTTAAACAAAAGCTGGAAAAGCTAGCTAAAGTAGGCATCTACACTAACAGGCATGAAGCTATCAAACTAAAACGTATTTGGACAAAAAGCTATAATAATCTCGAATTCAAACCTAATAAGCTACAAGGCCCTTAAACTATATGAGACTGCAAAATCCAATCCTAAAACTAAGATTACTCAACTAAATTTAAGATCAAAATAATACATATTACTGATATAGATATGACTATGCGACAGATGCTCTATAATTTTAAACCTCAATGAACATATGGAGGCAAGAGACTTACTTCTAAGGCATATGAGAACTGAAATAAAGCTTAACAGGACAACTATAGCTCAATTTATAAAGCTTAACTACTAACTGATAGGCATTCCTCCTAATCAAACGAATTTTAAACCAAAGATGTCTCCAACCTTACTTCTACATATTTTTTTGACTTTAATAACTGATATAAAAAGGTTTTAAAGACGACATTGAGCTTAACAAGGGTAACCCAAGGGAATACCCAATTTTCGACACCATATTGAACCAAAATAAGTCTGACCCAACTCCCCTTAAAGTAGTCCAAAAACCACTTAACGGTGAAGATAGACTTCAAACATTAATAAAACTTAAAAGCAGCTTGATCACAATGTACATTAATTGCAAATAAGCACTTAGAACATTAAGTTGGGCATTAAAAATAAACAAACAAGCTTAGCAGTCAAAGAGCTATAAAAGGCAGATTTAGGGGAAATCTTGAGTGTTAAGCACATATAAGCAGTTAGAACCAACCATTAAGCATATAAAATGAGCAAGTCTAAATAAGCAGTAAAAGCATTCAAGATACAGAATTTTGCATAAACTTAACTTTCATTCCAAACATAAACAGTTACAAGACATGTAAATTAAAATGACAGTAAATTAAAATTAACTTAAAACATAAATTAAAACTAAATTATAACTACTCCTAAAAAAAACTAGCTCTCTCTACTGTTCATCTTTCTTCCTCTTTTATAGATGTCCCGGGTCTTCTTGTTGTGCTTCTTGTGTTTGTGTTGTGAGGAGAAACCAAATGCACCATCTGACCCTTCAAAATACTTGGCCCCCAATCAAAATGATCCAAACCCTTGATTCGCCTTGACCAATTAAAACCCCTAGGATTGCCAACGTGTATGTTAGAGGTGGGGTGAGGTGTGGGGTTTGAGAGGGTGATGTTTTTGGAGGGTAGCTACAGTGTCACGTGGGTGGGGGAGATGGGTGAATAGGGTTTTGGGTTAAGGCGGGAAAGTGTTAAAAAGATATACAGTGCTTTTAAAAAAAACGGGGTGAGGGTTTATATGTTTAATTTTGGGTGCAGGGGATGTGTTTGAACAAATGGCAAAAATGGCCCTTATTGTTGTAAAGTGCAATTGCAAAGACAGTCCTTGTGGTATATTAACATTGGGGATTTTAGGCAAAAATAGTCCCTGAGGTTATATTGTTGGTTTACATGTATGGTCCTTGTGGGATTAATGGCCGTTAGGGGGTTTGGGCTTATGGGCTAAGATTTGGGCCGGCTATGTATTTTTAAATAAAAGAGGTAATGGGCTAGTATTGATAAAAGAAAAATGGGCTTTAAGGATTTATGTAAATGGGTAGTGGGCTGACCCGAGCCCACTAGGTGGGTACGGGTGGGCCCACTTTGATATTTTTGGTTTTTCGGGTTCGATTTTCGATGCTCTTTCTAACGCCATATCCTGAGGTTGACTTTGACTTCGTTTTGTCTTTATTAAATGCACAAACTTTGTCGAGTCGATCCGGAAATGTCCGTTTTAGTTCCGTTTTCAATCCTTTTGAAACCTTGGCCTTAGTTTTTCGCGCTCTTTCTAAATCCGTGCTCAGTTTTGTCTGGTTTAGCTTCGTTTTTTGTCCTTTAGTGAATATCCGGTACCTGCACAGTACAAACACAAAAACGGGCATATTTATGGCATTTTATGTGCGTTTTTGGTCATTTAGAGTCGTTTTTAAAGGTAAAAGGTATGTGTAATTAAACGCATACCAAAATCCCCCATACTAAGACATTGCCGTGTCCTCACGCAATGCTATGAAGTACGCACTTAGAAAACTAAGAATATCGATCCCCCTCGACTAATAACCTCGAAAAGTAGATAAGTGTTCATCGAGGAAGTTAAAGACTCAAAAGTTTTGAAAATCCCCGTCTTTACCATTTTTATTTTTTTATTTTATTTTTTTTTTTATTTTTTTTTGTATACACATCTTTTTGTATATTTTTTTTCATATTAAGCAACTAACTACCTTATTTGACTTTCGTTATTTGGGATCATAGAACAAGATGCATTTCGATCCGAGAATGCCCCAAAAAGGATAAATTCATCGTTCCCGACTTTTCACTTATTCCAAACCAAGCTTAAAACGAAATCACTGTTAATTATGAGTTAAGATGCTAACACTACTCATATTTGCAATTTGTAAACTTTTCACTCCCGACAATTTATATCTTAGGTGTATGTGCTATTTTGAATTTCAACCATGGATCAATGTTTTGCAACATTCTATGTTTCACGTTCCACCCGAGAATAATGAGTTTGAAGGCGAGATCATCCCATGTAGCGACTTTCGTCTCGGCACATCCCAACCTTGCGGTTAAGTGACCAGGCTTTTGACACCCCACAGAGACTAGTATCGGGACTCACGGACCTTAGGTTTCAAAAACTCTCAGGTTTTCCGTATGCACATAGCTTATAAAATATAATAGCCAAAGTTCAAAAGCATATTTGAATTTAACAAAAAGAGATCTTTTATTCACACTTAATATTAACTATTTATGCAATTTGTAACCCTCGACCTTTTAGAAGGCTGCAACATCGGTTGTGAGCCGGCAAGATGCAGCAAACTTTTATCAGTCTCGGATTATTATTCTTACTATGGGCTTTCTTTAGAAGGCTGTAACATCGGTTGTGAGCCGGCAAGATACAGCAAACTTTTATCAACCCACAGTTTATATTTATTATATTTTTGCATTTTTCATCATTTTTTTTATATTGGGAAAACGTCTTTTTGAAAAATTCAAGTATAAATTTGAACTAAGGCTAAAGTTTTTGCTATATACTACATAAAAATTATTGATTTAAGTTTAATTTCCAAAAGTAGCACGTATATTAATCAGGTTAAGAGCTTATGGGAGAAAAAGCGACAAATTACACTTATGAGCTCTTAAGATTTCCAAATAATCCTTGTTTAGCATCCAGCTCATACTCAACACTATCATTTTTCGTTCTTCGCGAATATTCGCGAACGCTTAGTCTAAAAGTTAAGGAACAAGCTAGAGCTCAACACGCTCGATCGAGTCAAAATTTACTCTTATTCTACCCAGCAGGAAAGTCAAAATTGTGACAAAACACTTATTTTATTTTTGAAAATTTTTAAATTTTTCATTTTTTTTTGAAATTTTGGTGGTAAAAACGGGATTACGTGAGAAACAACAGCTGCAGGCACAATCAAATCGAAGATCCCCCCCATACTAGAACTAAACATCGTCCTCGATGTTTTACGAAGGGTTTCTACATAAATCCTAAGCCGTTTATTAAGTATGCTTAAAGATAAATGTTAGTTGATAAGATTAGGATATCGGATTCCCCAAAATGAAGCTGAGGATGTGAAGCTCGAGGTGAATGAAGGACAAAACCGAGAGGCTTCAAACATCCGGGAATTCCTGAACAATAAACCACAACACACAAAACACGAGATAATGGTAGAGGCGAGCCTCCTCACAACACAAAACACATACTAGCAAATAGAAAGAAGATAGAATGGATAAGAAGAAGATAGTATAGTGGTAAGTATTCCCGCCTGTCACGCGGGTGACCCGGGTTCGATCCCCGGCAACGGCGCCAAAAATTGATTTAGTAACTTTTAAACCACACCTTTATATATATAATATATAATAGAATATAAAATATATAGTAAGTATAGTCTAAAAACAATAATCAATAAAACCATGAAGTAGTATAAAATATCCCCGGGTCGTTTATCCCAACGAGGCTGTGCTGGAGAATCGATACAGTCGGAAAATTGGAGTTTGAATGAGATTAATGATTTGAGAGAGTAGAAAGCTAGATTAATCAATACAAACAAAAACGATCGACTTGAAAACGCGGTTTTTAGATCTTTGCGTCAGATCCTCTTAGTTTACTCTTTGTTAGCTCAAAGACTTTACATAGGCTTGAACACGTAATTCACTTAATTCATTGAGTTGAAACTTTGCGTTGATCCACCCGCGGTTTTGAGATCAAAGTTTGCATGTTTAAGGGCCCAAAGTAAGCTTTGTGCTCTAACTCAAACGGTATATGACATGCCTTCCATATACAATGCTTGAACGGAGTATGCACCCGATGGTGGTTTGTATGCTGTACGAAGGCCCAGAGAGCGTCCATCCAGTTGTCCGACCAAAGGCACGATTTTCGCCCATTTGTCCTTTCAAGGAATTCTTTTTAAACCACGATTTCGAAACTTCCAACCTGCCCACATGTCTGGGGGTGATACGCGGTGGAGAGACGATGATATGACTCCATATTAAGCATGATCTTTGCAAAACAGGTCATGCACAATGTGTTTCCACGATCACTGATATGCACGAGGGGGCACCAAATCTGGCAAAGAGAAATAAAGAAATTTGCAAACTACTTGTCGTCGTTGGTGGGAGCGCCTTTGCTTTAACCCAATTTGACAGATAGTCGACCGCCACTAGGGAAAAAGGTAAAAAAAAAAAAAAAGGGTGGGAGAAAAGAAAAAAGTATGTCTTTGTTACTTTAGAAAGATGGAAGGTCCCATGAAGTCCGATGCCCCAAACGTCAAAAGATTTCACAGAACTTGGATGGAATTTTAAGGATCCTCATCCTTTGTGAAATTTCCTGTCGTTGCAACGAGTCCATAGTATTTTTAACTAACTCGAGTGGCATCCTTGTATATTGAAGGCCAAAAGAATCCGGCATCAAAGACCTTTTTGGCGGTGAGATTTGCACCATGATGTCCCCCGGTGGGTCCATTGTGGCAAGCTTCGAGAATGTCGAGAGCTTCTTTGCCGTGCATGTGCATCCCCCCCCGCCGATCATTATGATTCCGCACAGATTTTGAACAAGAAGGGGTCATCCCAAATAGTGCTTGACATCTTTTGAAAAACTTGTTTTTTCTGTTGGGATGACATTCCCTTTGATACTCGAAATCCCCGCATGGTAGTTTGCAAAATCTCAAACCATGGGGTAACTATCAACACAAGAAGCAACCGCTCCAAGAGTTTTCAAGAGGAAATGTTTTCAGTGATTTCCTTGGTTTCTCGAGTTTTATCTTGATTAGGGTTTCTCAAGATCGGAAAGATGATCGGCGGCCAGATTCTCTGCTCCTTTTTTGTCTCGGATGACAACATCGAATTCTTGGAGCAAAAGGATCCACCACATCAGTCTTGGCTTAGCATCCTTTTTAGCAAAGAGATACTTTATAGCAGAATGGTCGGTATACACTATGCTCTTAGACAAAACAAGATATGACCGAAATTTCTCAAAAGCGTACACTACGTCAAGTAATTCTTTTCGGTCGTAGTGTAAGTGTGCTTGAGCTTCAGATCAAGGTTTTGCTGGCATAGTGAAATTGGTTGGAAATGCTTTTCTTTCATTGCCCAAGGACAGCCCCAATTGCTAAATCACTGCATCTATACACATTATTCGAAGGGCAAGTCCCAGTCGAGAGCAAATCAAAACGGGAGCCTCAGTCCTATTTTCTTTTAAGTGGATTAACAAGGATTCGATACACTCTTTGAGATAGAAAAATGGAGTCTCTTTTTCAAAGCAGGTGAGTCTTTGGGCGGGCTATATTAGAGAAGTCTTGTATGAAACGTCGGTAGAAACCGGCATGCCCAAGAAAACATCGACACCTTTCACAGTATTCGGGTAAGGAAGCTGGCGATTAACATCAACATTAGCTCGAGCGACCTCAATTCTGATTAAGAGATTTTGTGTCCAAGAACAATGCCACTTTTACAAGCAATGGCTTTGCCCTCAAGTGAGGACCAAATTGGTGTCTTCACCACCGTTCAACATTTGTCCAAGTGGATAGTCATGTAGAGAAAAGATCCCTGAAGACTACAAAGTCATCCATTAAACCTTCCATCGTTTTTTTCGATCATGTCGTTTGGAAGATTGCATCATACATCGGTTAGGAACTGCCGGGTGCATTTGCATGCCAAAAGGCATGCCGGCGAGATGGGTGGGGGGGGGGTAAAATGTTCGCGTATGGGCAAGTAAAGTTGTCTTTTCTTGTGTCCTACGGGTCTATCTGGGAATCTGGAAATCACCCGAGAAAAGCCAATCGAGGAAACACAAAGAACTGGTTTCCCGCGAGTCTTTCGAGCATTTGGTCCATGAAGGGAAGTGGGAAATGGTCCTTTCGGGTAGCTTCATTCAACTTTCTATAGTCGATGCACACTCTCCACCCTGTGACCAATCGAGTTGGTATAAGATCATTTTCATCATTTTTGACGACGGTCATGCCCCACCCTTCTTCGGTACACAATGCACCGGGCTCACCCATGGACTATCAGAGATCGATAATTAATCCGGCGTCAAGAAGCTTTCAACTTATTTTTTGATGACGTCATGGATTTTTTAGGATTTACCCGTCTGATGCTGAACCGGCGGTTCGTATCCTCTTCCATAGAGAATTTTTTGGTAACAAAACTCTTGTTGGATACCCATGAAATCAAAAGTTTCCAAGCGATGGCTCGCTTGTGGGACTTAAGAACCTCGATTAGAGCTGCCTTTTCCTCATTCTTCAAATCTTTTGCAATTATGACGGGCAACTTGTCGTCACCCTCCAAAAATGCATATTCCAAATGAGGTGGCAAGTCCTTGAGTTCAACCTCAGGGGGCTCATTAACGGAAGATTTTTCATTGTTTGCTTCACAAATTTTCAGATCTTTTCGAGTTTCTGGAAAATAATTTCCTTGAAGAGGTGGTAGTGGTTCACTATTAAGAATTGCTTCGAGGAGAAGAATGTCCCCATCAGGGTCATAATATGTTGGATCAACTTCCGGTGAAGTTGGATCATCCTCTATAGCAAGAAAAGAGTCGGCTTCTTCGAAAAGGAGAAAATCACTGTCCCCGAATGGAGTTAAAGTCGGAGAGGTGGTAGAGACGATTGGATCATAGTAAGGAGTGGGATTGCCACTCGAGATCACATTTGAGAAACCAAGAACTTCTTGAGAGTATTCTTCACAAGCCATATCAATGACGTCAATTCGGTTTGCCGTCATATGATTGTAATTAGCCGTGTATCTCGAAGTTTGGTCCAGATTGAATGTAATGGCCTCTCTGCCAACACGAAGGGTTATCTCACCTTCGTATACATCGATTAATGCACGACTGGTCTTTAAGAAACTCCTCCCGAGAATTAGAGGTACTCGGGGGTCTGGCTCAAAATCGACGACTACGAAATCTGCAGGAAATTGGAACTTTCCCACCGTTACATAGACGTCTTCAGCGATACCGATTGGTTCAGAGATTGAACGGTCCGCTAATTCAAGCGTCATGCAAGTCGGGGTTAGTTCGGGAAGAGAGAGATTTTTCCAGACGGAATATGGCATAAGATTAATGCTTGCGCCAAGATCGGCCAAGGCGTTGCATGTATTAATCCCGGAGAATATCACATGGAATAATAAATCGCCAGGGTCTCCAAGTTTCTTTGGTAACTTGTTTAGGAGGACCGCTGAGCAATTCTCATTCAATGGGGTCCTAGCCATTTCACTCAATTTTTCTTTGTTTCCGATTAAGGTTTTTAGAGTCGAGGCGAATTTTGGCATAAGCATCAAGGCATCCGTAAAGCTAATTTCGAAACTCAAATCTCTAAAGATTTCGTAGAATTTCTCAATTTGGTCGTTAGCTTTCTCACGACGTCTTTCATCATTTCTTCATTGAAGGGAAATGGAAGTTGATTCTTATTTGGTTAGGCCTTGAAGCACAAACTGGAGCATTACGGATCAGAGATTGATTCATGATGGACAATAAGGACAACGTAGGTTGGATGTATTTGGTCTTCCGTTAGTAGTATGAAGCATCATAACCTTAGAGACCTCGTTTTTCACTTCTACTACTTTAGGACATGGAGTAGAAATGAATCAGTGGGTCCCTTGTAAGCTAAACCACTTCGAGTGGTAATACCCTTTAAATCCTTGACACTGGGTAAGTAACGAGTGTTACTAGGAAGAGATCCTGACGTAGAGCGGAATTGGAAGTACAAATTTGGAAAGCATGTCCAGTGAATTGGATCAATTGATTTGCATGTTTTTTGACCTTGAGTTTGCATTTTCCTCATCAACAGCAACAATAGCCTTTAACTAGGCTTGGGAAATCATCCTAACTATACACCTTGAATCTAGGAGCCTCGAGCTTGATAGGCGGAGCTTGATAACCGGAGGTTGAACAACCTGAGGTCGATAGTATTTGACCTTGATGAACCGGGGGTTGTATGCTGAAGCATGATTGAAATTCCTCGGTTTTAGGTTATAACGATTCTGATTGTTTCTCTTGATTTTGCACATTATGATTGTTTTGAACGGGAGGAAAACCGGAGGTCGAATTTTGATTTATGAAATCGGGGCTCGATAACTTGTGTATCCCTTGTTTTGAAGTTAGTGCGGCTGCTTGAGAGACATATTCTGATATTATACTCGATAAACATGCTCGTTGTGGCTGGACAAGTTTGGTAGGAATGAGCACCACCGCAAGTAACACAACTTTCCTCAACCGCTTTGACAGGAGTAGGAGCGGGAGATTGATTTTTCTTATCAAGGAGTAAAGCTTTCACCATATCTTTCAACTCAGCAACTTCGGAAGAGATTCCGGGGTGGTGGAAGTTTCTCGAACTTACGATGTCAACAACTGGTTTTTACGTGAATTACAAACTTTGGGATTGCATTTCTATGATACTTAGGCAATTCACGAGGCCTTTTATCCAACAAGATGCACCCGCGGCGGAATTTAACGAATCTTGATCGTTAGAGTTCAAGGCATTATAAAATTTATCGAGGTTGATGCAACTCAAATATCCATATGTTTGACATCCCGAAGAAGATCATTAAATCGATCCCAAGCCTCCTAAAATGTCTCATCCAAATCTTTGTTGAAATCTCGTGATTTCATTTCGAAGATTTGTGGTTTTAGAAGGAGGGAAAAATTTGTTGATGAATTTTGAAACAAGATCATCCCATGTTTGAATCGATCGAGGGGGTTCTTTTTCAAGCCAAATCCGGGCTGCCCCCTCGAGGGAAAATGGGAAAAGCATAAGCTTTACCGACGTACTCGGGACGTTCGGGAACTTCATCGTAGAAGTGATCTTGTTGAAATATCGGATGTGGGCATGAGGATCTTCTTTGTCATGTCCGAAGAATTGTTTGTTTTGAACGAGGTTAAGCAGACCGTGCTTAAGCTCAAAGTTGTCCGCGGTGATTTCGGGCACAACGATGGCATCCTCGTAACCCGCGGTGGGTGCTTCAAGCAACTGAGCCATAGTCCGGTTATCATCCATCGGAGCTAGTGGATCTGGGTTTTCAAATGGTTCTTCAAGATTAAAAGGTTCAACAACAGGAGGTGGGGCCTGGTGTTGTTGATTATGAAGATTACGAGACTGGGAACGAGTGCGCATGCACTAAAAAGGAAAATTTACACTAATTTTTTTTTGGTTTTTGGTTTATCAAAAGTAAATTCACAATTTATTTTAATAACGGACAACGAAAAAGACAACTTAAACCTAATAATCGACAAGCTTCTCGGTAACTCTTCGAAAAGAAAAACGCACAAAGGAGCGGAGGAATAGGAAAGCGCGAAGCTATTAAAAACCTTTTTCCTTTAGGGTCGTAGTTCCTAGGACAACCCGCCTATACCCCTCTTCATAGATTTTGTTTATCTTTTAAAAGGTGAACCGTACCTCGCAATGACATAAAAAAAAAAAAAAAAAAAAAAAAAATTGGGGGGGGGGGGGGGGGGGGGGGGGGGGGGGGGGGGGGGTAAACAAAAAGGCAAGTTTTTAAATCTTTTTCGAGCTAGGAACCAACAAGTTCACACGGAAGTTTATTATGATTATGATAATGCTTCAGGTGAAAGCATTATATTGATGATGATTTTTATTGATAATTAAGGATAATGTTTTTATATTTTTGATTTTTTTTTTTTTTTAGATAATATTCACAGCTTCAAACACAAATGATCAACAGCAACGATAGTCGGTATCACAGCCTCCCCGGCAGCGGCGCCAAAAATTGATTGTTAATTTTGAACCACACTTTTTAATATATATAATATATGATAAAATATAAAATATATATAGTAAGTATAATTTAAAAACACAATCAATGAATAAAACCAGGAAGTAGTATAGAATGTTCCCGGGTCGTTAATCCCCAACGAGGCTGTGCTGGAAAATCGATACAGTCGGAAGATTGGAGTTTGAAAGAGAGAAATGATTTGAGAGTGTGGAAAGCTAAATTAAACAATAACAAACAAAAACGATTAAGAAAAACCTAAAAATTATGAAATTAAGCTGAAAAACGAGAGCACGAATCCCGAACAAAGGGTCAAAAACCTAAAATCTTCAAAATTAACCCTACAAAGAAATTTTTACTTCTAAACTACTCTAGGGGACTAATAACGAAGAATGAAAAAGACTAGACTGAAAACGGAGGTCGTTTGACCCAAAAACGAGTCAAGACAAAATCCGTACCCGAGCCCCGTTCTTTAAAAATCAAAAGTTTGAAAAATTAACCCTACGAAAGTTTTTATATTTTTCCTACGAAATATATGACTAAAGAAAATTTTCTAAAAAAGAAAAATATTTTTTTGATAATTTTTGTATTTTTTATGAATTTTTAAAACTTTTAACTAAATTAAATTATAAAAAATACTAAACTATTTTTAAAAATTCTGAAAAAATTACTAAAATTACTTTATACTAAATCCTACCTAAGAAAAATAAGAAGCCCAAAATTCGGCTTATAAATAAGCCGAAAATAAGCTCAAACGAGCTTATAAGCTTAAGGGACAAAACTACCTTAAATATCTAAGTGCCCAAGGGTCTTACATAAAAGACCCAAGGGCACAGCGGTAAGAAGGCTTGTTATAAGAGAGGTGTATTGAGGGTGAGACCCGGGTTCGAGTCTTGCTCACCCGGGTTTCCCCTTATCTCCTCTCTTTTTTTTTTCTTTTTTTTCAAAACTTTTTACACAAACTTGATAAGCTCCTTGAGCTTATCATTTTTCATAACTATAGCTTTTTGAGAAAGCTTATAAATAAGCTGGAAAAAGGGCTTATTGTTGACAGAAGCTTAAATAAGCTTAAGGCTTAATGTGGCTTATGGCATTTGACTTTTTGGGCAAATAAGCTAGAGTTTGGACAACTAAGCTTAAAGGGGTTCCTAAACTAACCTAAATAAGCACTAAGAACTAAAATGTGGCAACTGAATAAGCTGAAAAACCTAAACTTAGACAGAAAAGCTTAACTAAGCTTAAAAGCAAAAATGGCTTTATCTTTTTGACTCTTTGGACTAATAAGCTGAAACTTGAACTAATAAGCTAAACGAAGCTATCTATCCTAACCTAAATAAGCACTTGTGAGTTAAATTCTTCAACTAAATAAGCTGAAAAGTAAGCAAAGAAAAGTGACCGTTCTAAGAACTTTAACAACCTAGCTGTTGGATTTTAGCTTAAACCAAATAAACTTAAAAAGCTAAACCCAAACCCAATAAGCTAAGACTTATAATCCTAAGGCACCTAACAAGCTAAAAGATCACAAATAAGCACAACAAATAAGCTGGAATGAACTTATGAATCTAACAGTACTAACTTTAAAGTTAGTACTGCTTATGCTATTAAGGAGAATTAAGCTAGGGAAAAGGAAAATAAGCAAGGGATCCTAAGTCCCTACACCTATTAAGTAAATTGGTATAAAAGTCAACTACTAAAAACAGCTAAATAAGCTAGAACACCTAAATAAGCTATAAGCTAATCCTGTGTTCAAAACAGTCCTAAGGGCTCCTTTTTTAAGCAAATAAGCACAAGCAAGGCAAAAATAAGCAAAGATGAGCCCTACCCTATACCTAATAAGCAAACACAAATAAAAATAAGCAAAAATTAACAGCTAAATAAGCAAGAAAACTCAAATTAGGCAATAAGCCATGGTGGTGCAGGGCAGCCTAAAGGTCAAAGTTTCAGCTTAATTTTAAGCACTAAGAAACCAACTAATGAGCTTAAGACTTATACAAGCTTAAAGAGGACATGAAAGTAAGCAAATTTGATAAAAGAAACTTTCTACAAACCTTAAAAATAAGCTAGAAATCAAGCTAAAAAAACTGGCAGAATGCTTGCTAAAATAAAGGCACAAAATGGCTTATTCTTTTTGGATTTCTAAGGACTATTAAGCAAACTAGAAATGGAAATAAGCAAAAATAAACAAGAGAGCACATCTAATGAGCAACTATGAACAATAAAAAGCCAAGAAATAATACAGGAAAGCTCTATAAGCCAATAAGCCAATAAGGGGCAAAAATGGTCAATCACAGCCTAAGGGGTGACATTTGAGTTTAAGAGTTAAGCTTCTAAACATTTTTTGACTTAAGAACTGATATAAAATGGTTTTAAAGACAACAGTGAGCTTAAACAAGGGTAACCCAAGGGGAATAACCAATTTTGACCCATTTTGAACCAAAACAAGTCTGACCCAAACACCCCTTAAAGAGTCAAAAACCACTTTTAACTTTTAAGATAGACTTCAAACATTAATAAAACTTAAAAGCAGCTTGATCACAATTTACATTAATTGCAACTAAGCACTTAGAACATTAAGTTAGGCATTAAAAATAAACAAACAAGCTTAGCAGTCAAAGGACAATTTAGCACAAAATTTAATTTTTCATTAAAACAGTGAAGGTTACAAAAGCTTAAACACCGAATTTAAAACATAATTTAAGACATTTTAAAAGTAAAAATTACAACTAAAAACTACTCCTCACTACTCCTTTCTTTCTCTGTCTTCTTTTCTTTATATAGGCTGTCAATGTCTTCAAGTCATTGTGTTTCTTGTGCTTCTTAGCTGAGAGGCTTCCAAAGCTCATCTTGGCCCTTCAATAATCCTGGCCTCCGAGCCTTTTAATCCAAACCCTCTATTTCTTGTCTCATTACTTCAACGAATAGGGACATTAGGGATTGCCAAGGTGTACATAAGGTGGGGTGAGGTGTGGGGTTTGAGAGGGTGATGTTTTTGGAGGGTAGCTACAGTGTCACGTGGGTAAGGGAGATGATGAATAGTGTGTTTGATTTATTGGCGGGAAAAAGAAAAGGGGTTAGGGTTTATGTCTGTTTAGTTTGATTTGGGGGCAGGGGATGAGTTTTGGTGGTTGGCAAATTTAGTCCCTAAGAGATATAAGTTATTTTGCAACGATCGTCCTTGCATGTTTCACATTTGGTCCTTGGAAGTTGGGTTGTAATTGCACCGTTAGTCCTCAAGGACTAACGGTGTAAAGGTTAAATGGAGATATGGCTAACAGGGTTAGGACTTTTGGGTTAACGGTGTTATGGGATTTGGATTGGGCCATTGTAGCATTTGGGCCGGTTAATAAAAAAGGGTTTTAGGCTTAATAAAAAAAAGGTTTGTATAAGTGGGCTGATCCGGGCCCACTAGGTGGGTACGGGTGGGCCCACTTTTAACGATTAGGTTTTCGGGTTCGGTTTTAGATGCCCTTTCCAATGCCATATCCCGGGGTTGACTTTGACTTCGTCTTTACTTCATTAATTGCACAAACGTCGTCGAGTCGATCCGGGAATTTTCGTTTTAGCTCCGTTTTCAATCCTTTTGAACCCTTGGCCTCAGTTTTTCGCGCTCTTTCCAAATCCGTGCTCGGTTTTGTCCAGTTTAGCTTTGTTTTTGTCCTTTAGTGAATATCCGGTACCTGCACAGTATAAACACAAAAACAGGCATATTTATGGCATTTTATGTGCGTTTTTGGTCGTTTAGGGTCGATTTTAAAGGTAAAAGGTATGTGTAATTAAACGCATACCAAAATCCCCCATACTAAGACATTGCCGTGTCCTCACGCAATGCTATGAAGTAAGCACTTAGAAAACTAAGAATCTCGAACCTCCTCGATTAATAACTTAGAAAAGTAGCTAAGTGTTCATCGAGGGAGTTAAAGACTCATAAGTTTTGAAAATCCACGTCTTTACCATTTTTATATATATACACTTATTCCTACACATCTTTTTGTATTTTTCATTAGAACGTTTTGACTTTCGTTATTTAATAACTTTAAGGGATCATAGAACAAGATGCATTTCGATCCGAGAATGCCCCAAAAA